>PVJC01000987.1:0-11707 GCA_004026665.1 Murina feae
CCCAGCTTTTAAAAACCCTCAAAAAAACTGTTCCTAGCTCATGTTCTCCCTCCTAGGAGCACACCCCTGCCTTTCCCTTCCCCCACTTCTTCCCCCACAGGCATGCATCTCCGAAACTCTTGGGGACTCCTGGAGGCCTGCAACCAGGGAGCAGTGGGCAGTGGCAGCTCATCCCAGACTAACCCGCTGCACTTGTCCCCTTTTCTTTGACTTCTTTTTTTTTTTTCTTTGACTTCTTAGTGAACAAAGCAGCCCTGCCTCGGCTCATTTCCCCGCCTAGCAGCTCTCCTGTTGCTTCTTCTGTGGTAGAATCCTTCCTTGTTTCACTGTCCCCAGCTTTAATAAACTTCCTCTAAAAATCACCTACATTCACGTGGTGAAATCTTTCCTGCATGGAGGCAAGAACCCTCACATTGCCTGCCATAGGCAGACCCGCCCTGGCCAGGTCCCCCTTCTGGTAAGGATGTGAAATACTGCCCCGCCTCCCTGGCCGGCGTGACTGGTTGAGTGTTGTCCCATGCGCTGAGAGGTCTGATTCCCAGTCAGGACACGCAACCGATCAATGTTTCTCTCCCATCGATGTTGCTCCCTCTCTCTCCCTATCCCATCCTCTCAAAAGAAAAAAAAAAAATCAATAAAAATATATTTTAAAGAATATATGAGGTACCCAGAGTGGTCAAATTCATAGAGAGGAAGTTAAATGGTGGTTGGCTGAGGCGGAGGGGGCGGGGTAAGAAACGAAGAGTTGTTTTTTAAATCGTATAGAGTTTCAGTTTTGCAAGATGAAAAAGTACTGGAGATTGGTTGTACAACAGTGTGTAGTATTAAGTACACTTAAAAATGTGGGTGTGCAAATTCATACAACCACTCAGCATCTGTGGTACTTGGTGAAGTCAAGGGTGCATGGGCTCTATGGCCTAGAAGTCCTACTTCAAGCAGAATTCTCCGACAGTCCATGTGGGGACCACGTGAAGATGTGCATAGCAGTGATGTGTATGCTGTGATGGGGTCTCAGGCCAAGCCCAGAGTGTGTCACCCGGTGGGGATGGTGGGTAATGAAAGCGCTAGGTGCTCAGCGTGCAGCCGGAAGAAGCAGCGAATGAGATGCACGTGGAGAACGGTGGTATTGAGTGTACAAATGCACACATGTCAACAACAGGATGAGTTTCATACATGACGCCATGTTTGTAACTTGGAGCACATGCACAGAAGAGCCAGTGCCACGCGTAGGAGAAAGCCAGGCAGGATTCGAGGAAGCGGGCTGAACACAGGGATGGAAGGGAGCGGGGAGGAGGGGAGATGGGGAGAGGAAGAGGGAAATTGTTCAGGGGGATGATGTGTCACAAACAGAGACATGACTGACTCGGTTCTGTGTCAGTAAAACCAAGCGGGGTGGCTGGGTGGGAGAGAATGAGCACCCGGGGAGGTAGGGGGACCTGCGGTCAGACACCAGTTCTTGCCCTTGCGAGCACCGCGGTTTTAACGAAGCCCACATCCATGTCTTCCACAAACGTTTACTGAGCATGTACTTGGCGCCGCACACTGTGCTGGGCACTGCAGACACAGTGGTGCACAAAACCATGAGGACAATTTAAGGTGAGTGCTGGATGTGAAGCTGAAACTGACTTTACACTGCAGGGCGAGGGAGGTTTCCCTGGGAGAGAAGTGCTTTGCAGGTGCAGAAGCCCTGGGTGGGTTCTGCGTGGCCTGCGTGGCTGAGGCGGGCGAACGGGGCAGGCAGAGAGCAGTGTTCAGGGCCTTTGGGCCTCAGTCAGGGCTTCAGACAGTGTTCTCACCACAGTGGAAAGAACGCCAAGGGACTTCCCCACGAGTCAGAGGAGTGACTTCGCAGCATGCTTGCTTTTACACTTTTAAAAAAGCCCTATTTAAGAACAACACACCGAGAAAGGAATCAGGTGTGTTTTTAAAGAACACTTTGGCTGCGGAGTGGAGAGCGGGTTGCAGCCGGGTGGGAGCCATCTCAACGCTCTGAGCCTGTTTGCACGGATGCAAGGCGGTGAGGAAGAACGCCCGCCCGTGCAGGGCGCCGGTGAGCAGGATGGGGAGCGGTGCCCTTCGGTCTCCTTGGCACGGAAGGTGCGGCCCGCAGGATGGCGCCTGGCAGGCAGCCCGCCCCTCCAAGCCCGCGGCACAGACCTGGGGGCCGCGTCGGAACCCGGCCCCCGCCGTTGCTCGCGAAGGCGGCCGCTGGGCGGCGCTAGGGCCCAGCGCGGTCCTAACCAGACGATGCTCTGCCCACTCGGCAGCTCGGCGTTCCGCAACTCGGCGCTCGGCAGCTCGGGCCTGCGGGGGGCGGGGCGTCACGTGAGGGCGAGGCTTCGGCGAGCGGCGCCCGCTCCCTAGACGACGGCGCGCCGCCCGGCCTGCGTGCGGGGGCGGGGCCGCGGCGAGCCGGGCAGGCTGGCGCGGGTGGCGGCGGCGCGGGGCGCCGGACCTGGCGGGGCCATGAGCGCCGCCCGGCCCCAGTTCAGCATCGACGACGCCTTCGAGCTGTCCCTGGAGGACGCGGGCCCTGGGCCCGAGTCCGGCGGGATCGCCCGCTTCGGGCCGCTGCACTTCGAACGCCGGGCGCGGTTCGAGGCGGCCGACGAGGACAAGCAGTCCCGGCTGCGCTACCAGGTGACCGGCCCGGCCCTCCTAATCCCCCGCCCGGCTCCGGGCGGGTCCCCAGGCCGGACCTGGAGAACCCCAGCTGAAGGGAGAACCTGCCTAGAGGCCCTGGCGGAGTGGGAGGCTGCCCCCCGACGTGGCCACTGATGGGGAGCCTGGCCCAGACCCTCCAGCTCTGAAGCTGGTCCCCAGCCGCCAGTCGAGAGCCCGGAGACCGGCCCCGGGAGCGCCATCCCAGCGCAGCCGCAGGCCTCGCCACCTTGCGCGCCGATTCCCTCCGTCCTCAGTTAGGAGGGCGCTGGGAGCCCTTCGGTGCCCGGACCAGGCCTTGTCCATATCCATGAGCAACCCCGAGCTCCAGGCCGGATGGCCAGACGGGAACCTGCGTCCCCACTTCTGTTCTCAAGTCTCCATCCATCCTTTCCCCGGAGCTGGGGGCCCGCTCACACCTGACTCCCTCCAGACTGGAAACCCCCGCCTTCCCAGATGACCTCCACCAACTCCAGGATCCTTTTCGTGGAGACCTGGACCAGATTCTTGCGCCCCCAAACCCCTTCCCTGGCACCCCAGAGCCAAGCCTCTGTATGGGGCCCCTGAAATACCACCCCGTCAGCTCCACCCTGACCCCCAAACCTGGGCTAGCTCCCGGCCCTGGGACCTAAGCTGGGAGCCCTCCATCCGCCCCTGCTCTCCTGCCCCCCAAGCCTCCAGCTCCCACCTACCACCTGGTTTCGGTTTGATGATTCACAAACCCGTTCTGCTCTGCTCTGCCGGGCTGGGAGGGGAGAGGCGGGGAGGGGCCAGGCGAGCAGCTGTGTGGACTGACTTTCCTCCTGGCCCTGAGGGAGTGAGGAAGGGCCTGAGCGCCGTGACCCTGAGCCCTGTATTCTGGAATAGAACCTGGAGAACGATGAGGAAGGAGCCCAGGTGTCTCCGGAGCCAGATGGGGGAGTCAACACCAGGTCAGGGCCAGGTGGGGACCCACCCTGTACCCCTGTTGCTGTGCCTCTGGCTCCCTGTTCAGTCCACCTCCCCTCACTCAGCTCACACACCCTATCCCACAAGGCCCCGTAGCCCCAGCCCCATTCTCCTGGGTTTCCCTGTCCTGCAGGGTCACCCTACCCTAGTGCCAGCCTCACCCACCTACCCCTACCAGCCTCTCTAACCTGCAGAAAACCCAGCATGGTCTGGCCCCTACCTTCCCACAGGTCACATGTCCTGCAGGAATCCCTAGCTCGAACCCCCAACCCGCCACCTCAGTCTGCAGAAACCCCCCAGCCTTTGAGTTCCTTTGATCCCATCCCTGTCAGGGCCCCTATCCTACAGGAACACCCCGCCCTAGTCCCTCTCCCTCCAGCCACGTCATCACGACTTCCGTCCCTCCCGCCCTCACTGGGCCCACCTGTCCTGCAGGGATCCTGGCCGAACATCCTCTGTCCGCAGCTCCCAGTGGTCCTTTAGCACCATCAGCAACAGCACCCAGCGCTCCTACAATGCCTGCTGCAGGTGAGTCCCACCTTTTTGAGCCACCCATGGCAGACAGCCCCGTACAGACAGCCCTCTGTCAGAGAGGGTGCCCCTCCCCGCCTCACCTCTTTCACACCCACCTGCTCTCCTGCTACCCAGCTGGACTCAACACCCTTTGATCCAGAAGAACCGCAGGGTGGTGCTGGCCTCCTTCCTGCTGCTGCTGCTGGGGCTGGGTGAGTGTCCCTGAGCCCCTGGGAGGGGTCCGCCCTCCTCTGCAGGTTCTGCATTCCCGCAGCACATCCCTGTTTCATCCGTGAGGAAACTGAGGCCTTGAGAGGGGCAGGCCCAGCCTCCTGATCACACAGCCAGGAAATCACAGGAAGCTGAAAATGGATCCTTGTTCACCGTTCCAAACTGTATTGTCTGACTTAGCCTGTTTAATCCGTTTACTCTGGGTCTGCTTTGCAGCAGGTGCAGCAGGACAGGTCTATCTTGCTCACCTCACAGAGGTCACACGGCGAGGAAGTAGGGTCCTGACCCAGAACCTGTGTGTAGGGCCCGTGGCTCAGGGAGATGCCTGTTCTCATGGGCCAGGGATGCTGAGCGCCCTGCCAGCCTGATCCACAGGACACCCCCACTCCCAGTTCTCTGGAGTCTGAGAGCTTAGATAGGAAAACTGAGGCCCAGAGCAGGCGGATCTCACAGCCGGATGTTTTCTGATGCCCCACTTTTCGTCCTGTGGGGCTGAGGACTCGGGGTCCCCAGAAAGGTTCTAGGGTTGAGATCAAGAGGGGCCCATAAGGAGGCCCCCACTGTGGCCGCTGCCCTCCCTCCTCCAGGAAGGTCACGCCACCTGGACAGAAAGCTGAGCAGCGTCCTTGCCTCGGCTCTGGGTGTCTGCGGGGGAGGGAGCTGCCCCTTCTCCTGGTCCCACTAGCCACCTGCCTCACCTCATTCTATCCTCTCAGCACCCCGCAGCGTGAGCACGGTGACCCGTCCAGGAATAAGGACACAGACTCAGGCAGGTGAAGGGACTTTCTCAGGTCACAGCTATGACGTAGATGAGCTGGGATTAGAACCCACGTTAATGACGTCACCAGGCCTGACATTCCCATAAAGGGCCTTTGTAAGAATTAGAAAAAGATGCCTGCTCTGAGTAGGCAGAGCCACAGCCCTAAGCCAGGGTGCAGGGAGTGACTTCCAGCCCCATTAAACCCTTTTTGCGGTGCTCTGTTCAGGGCACAAACCACATAACAGCCCACAGAGGCCCCTCAGGTCTCTGTGCTGTACCCCCCACCCCATTGCTGCAGGGCCCAGCTCCTCACCTCTCCCCGTCCCATCCTATACCTGGTGGCCAGGACTTTCTTTGGGTTGGAAAAGTTGATCCAGCCTGACCTGTCCACCTTCCCCAGCACCCACTGTTCTCAGCCAAAGTCCACAGCCGTTCCCGGGCCTACAGGCCTTGCCAAACTTAAGCCTGCGCTCTTGTCTCTGCAATCCCACCAAAAGCTGGAAGCCCCTAGAAAACCCAGGCTCCCTCCAGACTGTTCCCTCTCTGCGCGACACCGGACACCCGTAGCAAAACGTCTAGTCAGAATGCCACTCCCTTCCAAGTGCAGCCCTGAGCAAGTTACTTTCCCTCTCTGTGCCTCAGTTTCATCTTCTGAGAAATGGGGACAATATATGTCTCATTCGGTCAAGGTGACAAAGTGCACGTAAAACGCTTAGCCCAGTGTCTGGCAGCACCTGGTAAGTGTTTGCTAAAAGTAAACGGCTAATTGCTACTGCTCCCCCTGCTCAGCTTAGGTGCCACTTGACCCCCAGGCTCCCGTGCGGTCTGATCTGACCCCGCCGTACCCTAAGCACCGGGGCAGTAGCTTGGAGGTTCTTGTTGGTTGCTCTAGTAGGGAAGGGCCATGAGGGCAGAGACCTCATCTGCCTCCCCTGCACCCCTCCAGGGATCCCCAGTACAAAGTGTTCCACAAAAGTTTGTTGACTGAGGCAAAGACCACACCAAGGAGCAGATAAAAGTCTCTCCTGACAGACATTTCCCAGGGCCTGCCAGGGCCCGTGCTCTGAAAACAGTTTGGCGAGCTGCCTAGGAATCTTCAGCTCAGGCTGGGGAACACCATCCCTCGGGCCTAAGCCATGCTGGGGGTTGCGGTTGGAGGTCCCAGCTCCTGCCCCCTGTTCGCGCCCTCACCCTTGCGGCCCCATCTGTGTGCAGTGCTGATCCTGGTCGGCGTGGGACTGGAGGTGGCTCCCTCACCAGGTGAGCGCCCCCCGCACCTCCGCAGGCAGCGCGAGCCCTCTCCCTCCCTTCACTCACCACCCTCCCAGCCAGAAAGGGCCCTGGTCCTGCGGAAGGTGCCTCCCTGCCCTGACCTGGCCCCTCCTCTTCTCCCGAAGGTGTCTCCAGCGCCATCTTCTTCGTGCCTGGCTTCCTGTTGCTGGTCCCGGGAGGTGCGAGCCGGCGGGGCGGGGCCCGGCGGGGGGCGGGGCCTGGGGCGGGGGCGGGGCGAGCTCAGGCGCTGACTGGCCCCGCCCCACAGTCTACCACGTGATCTTCATCTACTGCGCGGTCAAGGGCCACCGGGGTTTCCAGTTCTTCTACCTGCCCTACTTTGAGAAGTGAGCCGCCGATGGACGGACAGCAGGACAGCAGGAATCCACGTAGGCCTCTGGCGGCCTCCTCTCGTCCCCAGGGGGCGCTCCTCGGCCATTGTCCAGTCCGGAGTTCGCTCAGGAAGTTTGGGGCCCGCCAACCCGGGGCCCATTACCTGGGCCTGGAAAAGTCGCCCTTTGCCTGCTCTGTGCCTTAACTTATTCTCAGGCCCCGAGACTACTGAGTAGTGGTGTTTTACGCTAATAAAAGGGTACTTATATCCAGCAAAGAATTGCTCTTTCCTTCCAATCTGCCTGTCAGCCTGGCCACAGCCTCCTGCCGCAAAGGCTACCCTGGAACTGAAGGGCACCAGGACCACCCATCTCGGCGTTGGGCGGAGGACAGCCCTGATGATCCAAGACTTGCCCGGCTCTACCTTATGGGCAGAGCTGGATCCTCGGACTCTTCAGCCCTGAAAGCCTGGGGGAGCCTCTTCCAGCCTCCCCATTGCCCCAGCTCTTAGCATTGGCGACCCCGGCCCTTTTTTCACCTGTAGGAGCAGCATTAGTTCCCGTCCTGGCCAAGGGCACTCCGCTGACGCAGGCCTGGGGCCTGGAGGCTGCTATCCCCGTTCCAGTCTGGCTCTGGGGCCCTGGGCTGCCACAGCCCGCTCTGAATGTGGGCCATGACAAAGCAGCAGCCCAGCCCCCTCCACCCACTGCCCTACTTCCTAGGCCCAAGGGTTGGGAGAAATAGGAGACAAAGGACATGGGATAAGGGCTTTTTGACAGTGAACTCAGTGATCAAAGACTCAGAACCACAGAACATTGAGAACAGACTGTCTCAGGATTTTGAAAAACCCAAATATCTAAGAATATTAAGAACAAGAAAACAATCTTAAGAGAACCCTGGCATCTGAGATCATAAGAGCTACCATTTATCAAACTCTTAGAAGGCACCAGGACCTGTGCTAAGCACTTAATACAGGTTATTTCTAACCCTCACATCCTTAGCCCCATTTTGTAGATGAAACAGACCCAGAGAGATTGACTCATCCAAGGGCAATGTTAGGGTCATAGCCAGGGTTCCATGACACCAGTGGGGCAGAGAAGGGCACTGAGCTGGTGTCACCAACTGGCCAACCTTAGGGCTGGATGACCACATGGGAGCTGAGGAGACCCTGTTCATGTAATTCCATGTTTACAGTCTGTGTCCCCCAGGAAAACATGCCATTAAGGGATTTGGCTTGGTCCAGCCTCCACTATGTATGCAGCAGCCAGGACAGTGCCTTTGGATTTCTGTGACTTTTTTGGGGGAAAAAATGAACACCCAGACCCTTGCTCTTGCTCCTGTTGTCCTGGCCCACCCACACGTCCGACCTGCGGCTCCCCAGTCAAGACACTTGGAGCACCGCTGGCATGCAAGCCTCCCGAGTCCCTGGTTCTTAAGCTGAAATGAACAGTGACTTTCATTTCTAATTTGGTCATGAAGCAATACTTGAAGATAAAATAAAAACTAGGGAAGTAAAATGAAAAACAAAGGTGTACAGAACCAAGTCCACAGTTTAGTTTATATTACCAGATTAATCAGACATAAAATTACATTTCAATAAATATAATCAGAACATGGAAGGAAAATCATGAAACCCATTCATTGAAAGAAAGCAACACTACGCTCACAACTTTTTGTTATCCCACAATCTTAGAAAAGTTATCTCAGAAATGTGATTTTCCGCCCTAACCGGTTTGGCTCAGTGAATAGAGCGTCGGCCTGCAGACTAAAACGTCCCAGGTTCGATTCTGGTCAAGGGCATGTATCTTGGTTGCGGGCACATCCCCAGTGGGAGGTGTGCAGGTGGCAGCTGATCGATGTTTCTCTCTCATCGATGTTTCTCTCTCATCGATGTTTCTAACTTTCCATCCCTCTCCCTTCCTCTCTGTAAAAAATCAGTAAAAATATATTTAAAAAAAAAGAAATGTGATTTTCCGTATTACAAGACTCAGGAGTCAGCAAGCTAGTCCACAGGCCCAACAGAGCCCCCAAGCTAAGAAGGGTTCTCACATTTTTGAAACAGTTGAGAAAAGTCAAAGAATAATAATAGAAGATGTCTGAATTCGGAAGTTTATAAAATTCAAACTTCCTTGGTCAATAAGTCAACTTTAATTAATTCTTTATGAAAGTTCCAATGCAGCCGCACCCATTTGTTTATGTGTTAGACTCTGGCTGCTTGGCGACACCGACTACAGCCACAGGGTGAGCAGCTGCAGCAGAAAATGTCCTCAGCCTCAACTCCTGACTATCCAGGCCTTTATAGCAAACATATGCCGACCCTGGAGCTACATGAACCTTTGACAGGCCCCACATCAAACATTTAAAGTTTTAATGTAGCCCTGGCTGGTGTTGCCCAGTGGTGAGAGTGCCAACCCGAGAACCACAGGGTCACATGTTCAATTCCTGGCCAAGGGCATGTACCTGGGTTGCAGGTTCAATCCCTGGCCCAGGTCAGGGTACGTTCGGGAAGCAACCAGTCGATGTGTCTCTCTTACACCGTTGTCTCTCTATCTCCCCTTTCCTCCCTCCCTTCCAGTCTCTCGGAAGAGCAATGGAAAAAGCATCCTCAGGTGAGAATTAACAACAACAAAATCGAAACCTCCCCTCCCGCCTTCCGTTTTGCTTGTCTATTATTTCAGTCCCTTCCTGTTTTTAAAATCCCCCAAATAAAATTTGTGAAGTAAATGCTTCTTTAAATCCACCGATGTGTTTCCTGGTTTCTTTCCTGACTCTTAGTACACATTCTGCGTTCATTCCGGATTGAACTTCCTTGGTACAGAAGCCGTCCCTTCGATGCGAGCATGTGGGCGCGCGCCCTTTCACTTTCCTTTTATATTCTGCAGTTTCACTGAGATGCATCTAGATATAACTTTTTTTTTTTTTTTTGAGAAGATAAAGGATCTGTGTTTATTTCTGGGTAGATATAAATTTAATTTCATTTATTCTTCTCTGGCTCCAATGTGCTCCTTCATTCTGGACACTTGTCTTTGTGGAAGAACTTCCTCTCTCTGAATATGGCTTCATGCTGTTCTCTCTATTTTCTCCTTTTTTAAAAAAAATATATATTTTATTGATTTTTTTATAGAGAGGAAGGGAGAGGGATAGAGAGTTAGAAACATCGATCAGCTGCCTCCTGCACACCTCCACTGGGGATGTGCCTGCAACCAAGGTACATGCCCTTGACTGGAATCGAACCTGGGACTTTTTAGTCCGCAGGCCGATGCTCTATCCACTGAGCCAAACTGGTTAGGGGTCTATTTTCTCCTTTTGAAACTCCTTAATGACTTGTAATGACCCTTTAAATTTTTTCCATCTTTTTATCCTTCAATGCTACCTTAGGGGTGATTTCTCAGGTAATAGCTTCTAGTTCATTAAATTTCTCTAATCTGTTTCTAATCTGCTGTTTAACTTATTGATATTTTTTTCATTCCAATGGCTATATCCTTTATTTTTAGAAGTTCCATTGTTAGCTTTTGAAATCTCCTTGTTCAGTTTTAATACTATCCTGTTGCTGCATACTGGTCTCTCTTCCTTCTTTTATGTCAATACTAGAGGCACGAAATTCATGCATGGGTGCAGTCCCTAGGCCTGGCGCTGATGGCAGCACGAGCATCTGGCAGGGAAGGGCAGGTCCCAGCTGACCTCGGGGCCTTGGGCAGCACTGGGCTTCATCTTCAGAAGTGACAGTGTGTGTGTGAAGTCCTATGTGCCTGGGTTGAAGTGTGCCCTTTTCAGCAATTTCTTTCTTACTTCTTCAGCTTTCCATGTCCTGGGACAGACCACACTCCTACTTGATGTGCAGGCCCGAATTCTGGGTGCTCTAGGGTAACTTTTCCCGCTCAAGGCCCTGGACAGCTCTATCCCTGCTAATCCCTCAGGCCGGTCAGTGGAAGTATATTTTGGTTCCCTTTTCAAGTACAGGGTACCCCGTTGAGATCCTTGAATGAACTCAGGGTCATGTCTTGCTCCTCAGCCTCTTACTGTCTTTGGTCCCTCCGGTCTGAAGCCTTCCCAGGGTCCACTCCCTCCCATCACCCAGCGTGGACTTCTCTCTTGGTCTTTGATACCTAAGGTTATCCCTCTTTTTCTTTCAAGTTCAGCATTTAAAAAAAAAAACATTTCTGCACATAAGTAGTGGGAGGCCACCCTCTCAATCTTCCCCCTAAACTGCCCCGCTTTTTAAAATCCCCACCCGAGGATATGCGTATTGATTTTAGAGAGGCGGGGAGGGAGAGAGAGAGAAACATTGATGTGAGAGAGAACCCCAATGGATCGCCTTCCACACATGCCCTGACCAAGAATGGAGCCCACAGAGAGGTATGTGTCCTGACTGGGAACTGAACTCGCAACCTTTCAGTGTGGGGGGCAAAGCTCTAACCCACTGAGCCACATCTACCAGGGCTAAACTGCCCCATTTTTAATGCCGCCCGTGCCAGGTTAACTCCCTACCCGCTAGGGACTGGGAGACCCCAATCTTGCTCATCCTGGGGAATGGCAGGCAGTTGGGCGTGGGTTTTCTCTTAGCACCTCGGGTGGGAAGGAGGTGAAGATGGGGGTGGTCAGGTGACAAGCCAGGTTGCCAGCCAGGTGTTGTCAGGGCAGAAGCAGCCTGCTGGTCTCTTCCATCCTGGGGCCTTGGGGGAGGGTGTGTAGCATGAGCCCTGCCGGTCAGGGGTCAGCAGGTAAAAAGCTGCTGGAGCCTCAGTGGGTGAAAAGCATCATCACAAACTCTGCGAAAGAGATGGCCCGTCCAGGTCAGAGATCCCAGGAGGCGCTGGGCTCAGCCTGGGAGCTGGTGGGGTGGGGAAGCACCCGGGGTGGGGCAGGGCACTTACCATCGAAGTCTACGGTGCCGTCCCCATTGAGGTCCACATTTCGGAGCATCTCCTCCAGCTCAGGGTCCGCCAGCGGCTCCCCCAGCAGAGCCGGTGCAGCCTGTCGCAGCTCTGC
>PVJC01000987.1:11807-104275 GCA_004026665.1 Murina feae
CACACGCTGTGTGTGGGCGCCCCTACCTCCCATAGTCCAAACCCTCCTGCTCCTGCTCCTGGAAGCCGCCCTGAGTGGACCCTCAGCCGGGGGGGGGGGGGGGGGGGCGCGGGGGACCCACATCCTCTCCAACCCCTCCCTGGCCCTGGTTCCCACCTCTGCACGGCTCTGGGTCTCCCTGAGCTGAGGCCTCCCCCGCCCCCTGTCTGCGTCCCTCCTGGCCTGGGTGGGAGACCTATAAGGATGCCATCCAGCCGCCCACACAGCATCCGCCTCAGTGCCTCGCCCCACACCTCTCGGAAGGCGATGCGCAGCTCCCGCACCCCCAGCATGTGTGCTGTCTCCTCCCTCAGCTTCGGGGCCATCAGGTCCACAAATTCCTCAAAGTCCACACGGCCACCCACTGCAGACCCAAGCAGAGTGTCACAATGGGGGCTGGGGCCCTGGAAGGGACAGCATGAGGACCAGTTCCTCCTGGCTCTGCCTGCTTCCAGGAAAGAATGAACACCCAGCATCCATACCCTCAGGGGGGTAGGAGGCCGGAGCCCCACTGTCTGCTGGGGGTATACTCAGTGAAGCACCCCAGGTGGGGGAAAGAGACTAGGCTTTGGAACCAGACAATCCCTGTTCCCAACCCTGGCTCTGCAGCCACTAGTGAGTGGCCCTGGGTGACTGACTAAACTGCCCTCCTTACCCCAGGCTGGGGGCAAGAGAGCCAAGCGGTGCTCATGGGGCTGAGCTCATGGCTTTCACGTGTGTGTACCCCTGTGGGCAGCAATAAATGCCCCTAAAGAAATGTACCCATGTTGCTTCTCACTCTAACATATCATCTATACTAATAAAAGGGTAATATGCTAATTAGACCAAATGTCTTCTGGACAACCATCCAGATGTCCTCCCGGACAAAGCCACGGTGGCGGACAAAGCCAGACAGAGGTGGTTAGGGGCAACCAGGCTGGCAGGGGAGAGCAGTTAGGAGCAACCAGGCCAGCAGGGGAGCGCAGTTAGGGGGATCAGGCAGGCAGACAGAGTGGTTAGGGCAGACAGGCAGGTGAGCAGTTAGGAGCCAGAGATCCTGGATTATGAGAAGGATGTCCAACTGCCAGTTTAGGCCCTATCCCTGGGGCCTAAACTGACAGTCGGACATCCCCTGAGGGGTCCTGGATTGGAGAGGGTGCAGGTCAGGCTGAGGGACCTCCCCCCAGCCCCGTGCATGAATTTCATGCACCGGGCCTCTAGTCAGTTATAAAAAACCACCGATGGTCAAATAACAGCTTTGGGGAAAGAAAGGAGCATAAACCAAAATGTCCACATGAATTGTAAATCACACCCGCTCTGGACCCAAAAAGGGAAAACAGGTGCAGGTGCCCTGGAATGGAGGTGAATCATCAACTAATGATAGCCACAATGTCCGCCCTTCCTACATTTAATCACCGGAGCGGCCAGGATTCTGTCGCACTAGGCCTCCCTGAAGCTCAGGAGCCTCTGTTCAGGGGGCGGAGGGGTAGGAGGGGGAGAGAGATTGCCAGCCAACAGGAGGCATTTCCTCAGGAGGTCAGAGGCGGCCTCCTTCAGCCCATCACCATAGAGCCCCAAGGTCTCTCTTGAATCCCCAGTGCCTTCCCTGCCCCCTGGTGTCCCTGCAGCTGAAGGGGCCAATGTCAAACTGTCCTGGAAACAGTCATCTCCCTGCCCCATCCCCATCACTCCTGCTGGACGCTTAGGGCCGCCCAGGCAGGTGGGGTCCAGCACTGACTTCGCATCTTGACGTGCTGGGACACCTCGATGAGCTCCATCTCCGTGGGCATGTAGCCCAGCGTCCGCATGCAGGCGCCCAGATCCCGGTAGCCAATGTAGCCGTCACGGTCAGTGTCAAACTCCTCGAAGGCGGCCTGTAGCTCTGCAGGGGAGGGAGGTCAGGCCCAGGAGCCAGGCTCAGGGACACCCCCCACCCGCTGCCTCCCGCAAAGGTCACTCACCGTCCAGCTCCTCGGGGCCCAGCTCTCGGTCCTGCAGGGGCACAGTCCAGCATGTCCAGGGCCAGCCAGGACTTTGGCCTCCTCCAGCCCCCACCCACACTGGCCTTGGCAGGGCCAGTTCCTCAAGGGCAGGAGAAGGCAGCTGAAGACCTGTGGGCCCAGGAAAAGAGACGACCCCCCCCCCCCGCCCCGTTCCTGCTCCTGAGGTTTGGCTCCACTGCCTAGGCCAACCCAAGACCTATGCTTCTTCAAACTCCAGATACCCTGCCCCAGGGTCCAGGGGCACGTGCTGAACCTGGGGGGTACGTTCCACCCCCACTCCCAGGCCCCCTGCCCAGGCCCCACCTGACCTTCCCGAAGATGTGGTTGAGCAGGGGTCCATATGTCTTCTGAGCAGCGTCGTGTTGGGGGGCAGGACGATGCCGGTGGGACTGGCCACGAGAGGCTGCCCTGGGGGCTGCAGGGGCTGGCCCCTCCTGTTCTTCTCCTGTCCTCAAGGGGTTCTCGCTGCCCCCTGAGGCCTCAGGGCACTGAATGGGGGTCTGCTTCCCAGGGCTGTCAGCGCCTTTCTGGGACCCTTGGAGCCCCCTCTCCCTCTTGCTTCTCCTCCTGGTCAAGGGTTGTCCCTCAGCACCACTGCTGGGAGCCATGACCCCCACAGGGGGCTTCTGAGGGCTGGGGGCCAGGGATGGGCTGTGCTGCCCCCTCACCTGTTCTGTGGCCATGTGGGGACGGGCGACAGGGCTCAGGAAGCACCCTTGGCTCTCGGGACTCATAAAGCTGCTTACACACCCTAAGAGCTGATGGCCTGGGGTAGGGCCCTGAGGGGATTAGGCGAAGTGAGGTAGGCAGCTCAGGCCCTAATCTGGGCTCTCTGTCCAGGGCAGAGCCAGGTGGGTCAAGAGAACGGTTCTCAGCAACAATGAGTGCCAGGACATGGTGGCTGTAATGAGCTTCAGACTGCTGCTCTGCCCTTTATGAGCTGGATGACGCAGCAAATTCACCTTTCTAAGCCTCAGTTGTCTTATCTATAAAATGGGGGCAATACTGCTGAAGAGTCAAGGACTCAGCCCAGTTGTGTGACATGGGCAGAACATAGCTGGAGAGGACGAGAGAAGGCATCTCAGGCAGGAGGAAGAGTGTCGGCAATGGCTGGGAGGTGGGCAGTGTAGACCCAATGGCCCCCTGCGGCCCCCGCCTGGGTGACATCCTGGCTGGAGCAGAGAGTGTATGACACTGAGGAAGAACAACCTTGAATGCTGGATTTGAGGACACGGCAGTGAGGTCAGAGGAGGTGGACTCTGAGGAGTCCCAGAGCCTCACTGGGCTGGAGAGACCCAAGGCGAGGAGGTTTTGGCCCTCTGGCATTTTCAAGAATCCGGGGCCTGGTTGGTCACTTGGCCCTACTGGGCCGAGGTTAGGGTTTCCCGCGAGCAGCCCCATGAATGATTGATGTCCTCTCAGCTTGGGTTTCATGCAGGCCGCCTCAGTGCCGCCGGCACCATGCAGCAGGCCCCGGCGTGGGGCCCTGCAGACGGCTGGACCTCTGGGCAGCCCGGCACGCCCTGCTCCTTGCAACCAGCAGCCTACCTCCCAGGTAAGCCAAGCCAGAGCGCTGGTCAGGAGGGGCTGGAGCCTGCAGAATGGGGTCTGCCAAGCAAAAGCCCTGGGTGCGCTGCTGTGGGGAGGCCACTGGGCTAAAGGCCACATGTCAGGGGCCACGGGCCACAGGCGGGTCCAGCGTTTCAGTGGCCTCTGCTTCATCCCGATGCTACGCTGTTATCAGGGCTTTTCTCCTCTGAAGAAAACTTGCTCCACCAGCCAGGGAAGTGGGGGTGGCAGCCACCTCATTCTCATCACACTGCTGAGCCCCCTTCTTTGCTTAGTGGCCTCAGAGGATAAATGGGGGTCACCTTCTGCCTGAGCTGGGGAAGGGTCACAGTGGGGCTGGAGAATGATGACGAGGCTCAGGTTGCTCCCAGGACGGCCTCCCTGGCCCCAGGCCACTGGAGCTTGGAGCTGCAGACCTCCCTGAGGTCAGAGTTGTGCTGGATGGGGGAGGGGCTGGTCCCCAGACTTTCCGTCATCCTTGAATTCCTGTGTACCCAGCGGGCCTGAGCCCTCCCTTTTTGGAATCTTAAACACTTGAACCCCAGGATACCAGACAAAAAGGGGCCTGACCTGACCAAGTGGTTTTCAAACTGTTCCCTGGGGCCCTGTGGGCACTCTCCCTTCCTTTAATCCGAGTACCCCCTTCTAGTTCCTCGGAGTTCTTAAAGATTCACCAGCTTTAAAAGTATGTTATCAAGCCTCTGGTCCAGTCCACTTGGACGCAATGGGATTCCGAGTGGCAGAACGGTCATGTCCGAGTTCAAGTCCTGGTGTCTCCCTTCCTTCCTCTGACCTGGGGCAGGTCACTGAGCCTCTGAAATTTCCTCTCATCACCTGCAAAACGGATTTCATGAGGACTGAGGGAGGTAGTCTATTCAAGTCCCTGGCATAGGGTAACTACCCAAAAGGTGATGATGATGCTCAGAGGTGGACAGTGACTGCCTGGAGATGCACAGCACTTTCTCATACCCAGTCATTCATGCCTTCATTGATTTACCAGGCGCCCACTCTGTGTCCAGCAGTACACTGGGGACCTCAGATGGATACTGCTATGGAAGCCAACCTGGGGGTCTCTGGCCATGGGCCCCGCACGGAGCTCGATGACGAGGATTACTACCCCCAGGGTGGCTGGGACACGGTCTTCCTGGTGGCCCTGCTGCTCCTGGGGCTGCCAGCCAATGCGCTCATGGCGTGGCTGGCTGGCTCGCAGGCCCGGCAGGGGGCAGGCACGCGGCTGGCCCTGCTCCTGCTCAGCCTGGCTCTCTCCGACTTTTTGTTCCTGGCGGCAGCAGCCTTCCAGATCATGGAGATCCAGCATGGAGGGCACTGGCCGCTGGGGACGGCGGCCTGCCGCTTCTACTACTTCCTGTGGGGTGTGTCCTATTCCTCTGGCCTCTTCCTGCTGGCAGCCCTCAGCCTGGACCGCTGCCTGCTGGCGCTCTGCCCACGCTGGTACCCGGGGCGCCGCCCCGTCCGCCTGCCCCTCTGGGTCTGCTCCGGGGTCTGGGTGCTGGCCACCCTCTTCAGTGTACCCTGGCTGGTCTTCCCCGAGGCGGTCGTCTGGTGGTATGACCTCGTCATCTGCCTGGACTTCTGGGACAGCGAGGAGCTGCCGCTGCGCATGCTGGAGATCCTGGGGGGCTTCCTGCCTTTCCTCCTGCTGCTCGTCTGCCACGTGCTCACCCAGGCTGCTGCCTGCAGGACCTGCTGCCGCCGCCGGCCAAGACCCCCGGCCTGCCGAGGCTTTGCCCGCGTGGCCAAGACCATTTTGTCAGCCTATGTGGTCCTGCGGCTGCCGTACCAGCTGGCACAGCTGCTGTATCTGGCCTTCCTGTGGGACATCTACCCGGGCTACCTGCTATGGGAGGTGCTGGTCTACTCCGACTACCTGATCCTGCTCAACAGCTGTCTCAGCCCCTTCCTCTGCCTCCTGGCCAGCGCCGACCTGCGGGCCCTGCTGCGCGCCGTGCTCTCCTCCTTTGCAGCTGCGCTCTGCGAGGAGCGGCCAGGCAGCTTCATGCCGGCCGAGCCACAGACCCAAGTGGACTTTGGGGGGCAGACTCTGCCAGAACCAACTGCTGAGGCCCAGCCACAGGCGAATCCCCTGGTCCAGCCACAGGCGAACCCCACAGCCCAGCCACAGCTGAATTCTAGGGCCCAGTCAGAGTCAGGTTCTGGGGCCCAGCCTCAGCTGAACCCCACGGCCCAGCCAGAGTCAGATTCTGGGGCCCAGCCTCAACTGAACCCCACGGCCCTGCCAGAGTCAGATTCTGGGGCCCAGCCTCAACTGAACCCCACGGCCCTGCCAGAGTCAGATTCTGGGGCCCAGCCTCAACTGAACCCCACGGCCCTGCCAGAGTCAGATTCTGGGGCCCAGCCTCAGCTGAACCCCACGGCCCAGAAACAGGTGGATCGTAAGGCCCAGCCCCAGCTGGATTCTGTGGCAGAGAAAGAGGGGAGCCCTGAGGCCCAGACCCCTGGACCTGCTGCCAGCTCAGCCCCCAGCCCCTGTGATGAAGCCTCCTTCACCCCATCTAAGGATCCCGCCCCAGAGGCCCCCGAGAATCCGGCCGTGCCTGCTGCCTCTGAGGGTGAAAACCCCAGCAGTGCCCCCCCAGAGGAGCTTCCCGGTGCAGGACCCACGTGAGGGTCCAGGAAAGCCCAGTCCTGCCAGGGCAGCCGAGGGAGACAGAGGAACCAGCCAGTCAGAGAGGAGGGGTGTTGCGGAGGAAGCCATCATGGAAAACCCCACCGGGTCCCTTGGGCCTGCAGGAGGACTTGGGGGAAGTGAGAATGAAACGGCCAAAAGTCCCAGACAGTTTGTCGTGAGCGTCATGTCCCTGTCTGGGTCCCACCGAGCTCTTTCATGCTTGCCCCCCCCCACACACACACACACACATAGTGGCCCAACAGCCCTCAAACTGTGACACTGTGACAGCGGATGGTTCCTGCTGGCTCTACCCTCCAACACCCGCCGGCCCCCTGAGTTTATCCTCAGAGATGCAGGAGAAAGGCATAGAGGGACTTCCCAGGGCTTGACCTGACTCCCTCACTCTTTCCCTCCCACCCCTTCCCCTGGGCCCCTCCTCCAACCTGAGCATGAGGACACCAAGGGAGGAAGTCCCTGCAGAGGAGGGACATGCAGGAGCCCAGAGCTGTGAGGCCAGGCCAGGACTTCCGTCAGCAAGGGGACAGGAGCAGAGGTGACGGCAGCCAGGCCTGGATTCGCACGCGGCTCTGGGTGACTCGACAGGCTGCTTCACCCTCTGAGCTCTGGCCTCGCCTGCTACTGTGAGCGCTAAGTGAGGACGTGTGAGGGGCGCCCAGCAAGAGCCTGTGCACACAGTAGGTGCCCCGTGAACAGACAGTCTTCCCTCCCTGGCGTCCAGGGATGTCCCTGCAGGGGCTGGGGATGGAGGGGAGGAGGCCGCACCTGGCCTGAGCACCTAGGATCTTGTAAGGGGGGGGCCCGATCAGCTGTGCCCATGACAGCTCTGGGCTGCAGACATCCAGGTGGCCTCGGAGAGCATGGGGCCATCTCTGTACCTTGGGCAACTCCAGGGGATCAGATCTGCTCCATTTAAGATTTCAACTAGTTTCCACTTGCCCAGCAGGTACAGGGCGCCCTGGGCCTGCCTCCAGCTGAGCTCCTCCTAAGCGCTCAGCCCAGGGCCAGAGATGAGGGCTCTGGGGATCAGTGGCTTCAGAAAGGTCAGAGGTCACACACCATTCCTGGGGCAGACCCAACCAACCTCTTTCCTCTCAAGCTGCAAACACTGCAAAAATAAAACTAGAAAGTGCTGAAGGTCTATTTTCTGACCTCCACCCCCACTTCCCCTTCACACTGGATCCATTCTCCGCTGGCACCCACGCCACCCAGCTGTCTCTCACCCCCTAGTGTCCCAACACCCATGCCCTCCATCCTTTTCACACACGCACCCAGCCCCTTCCCATGAGCTCAGCACTGTGATCGCAGCGGCTGAGCAATACCATTACCAGCAGATGTCAGCGACAACGCCGTTGAATGTGTCGCCCTTCTCAGGCCTGCTTACACTTCAGAAAGGCAACTGCTGTGCAGGCAGATCTGGGTTCTGGTTCCTAGCTTGCTCTTCACCTCAGTTTTCTCCTCTGTGAAATGGGGTGATGGCGTTCTCCTTGTAAGGTTGGCTGTTATGATCAGTCACTGTGCCCGGATGGAGGCAGCATAACCACAGCATTTCCTGGGGATGGAATTGCGGACGCTCAGGGCAGTGGGAGAGAGATTTCCGGACAGGCACGAACTTGTCGAGTTCACTCATTCAGCAAGTATTTTTCAAATATTTTTGTTGACTTTGATTTCAGAGAGGAAGGGATCGGGATAGAGAGATAGAAACATCAATGATGAGAAAGAATCATTGATCAGCTGGCTCCTGCACGCCCCCCACTGGGGACTGACCTCCTGCTTCACAGGCCAAAGCTCAGCTCAGACTGAGCCATGTCAGCCAGGCCCATTCAGCAAATATTTATTGAGCACTTGCTAGGTGCCTTTCCAGCCAGCCTTCCGTTCTGGAGACACATGGGTGGGTTTACGGGCATGGTCTCTGGTGCCCTTCAGGGGCTGTTTGAATCCTGGTTTCACACTCAGCCCCCCCCTCCAACACACCCCCCCCCGCCCCGCTCCACCCAGAGGGACTTCTTGGACATGCTCTGTAAATTGGGAATCATAATAATGATAACAATTAATCCCAACGAAATGCATGGATCCTTGCATGGCACAGAAGGAGTGCGCAATATTTGTGAGCCATTCATTTGATTATACCATTGAGCTCCCCCAGGCCTCATCCAGGCCTGGGACCAGCACTGGCCCACTGGGCCAGAGTCCATGTGGCAGAATCCTGCCTGCCAGGCATTGTTCCTCCACCACATTGCCTCCTCCTCTAGGCTTTTGCTCTCTCTCACCTCCTTCAAGTGCACACTCCCTGAGGAAAAGGTCCCCTTGGGGCACTGCCCTAGTCCCTTCTCCCAGATACATGTCCCAAGGCCTTGTCCACAGGGCAGGCAGATCAGGGACTAAAACCTCAGTGCCAGCCACCTGCCTTCGCTCTGGTCCACAAATCCCACCTCTTAGAGACTGGACCAGCCCCACCTTTAAGGTTCCCAGGGGAATCCCACCCATAATGGATGATTGCTATCCAGGAGAAAGGGCAGTGCCATGAAGGGTTTTAAGGAATAAAGAGGAGTTCTCTTGGTGGCCCAGTGAAGGGTGTTGTGTTGGAGGAAACATGCTCAGCCCCCAAATTCCACAGCCTCTCCTTCTGCCCCTCGGCACATCCCATGGGGAGGAGTTCCTGTTACCCTCAGGGGAACTCATCCCTTCTCCAGATAAAAGACACCTTCCCTCTCTCTCATGGGGGCCAGACATTGATTCTGAGAGTTGTGAACACGAACATTTCTCAATTCGACATTCAGGGTTGCTATTCATTCATTCACTCAGTGTACATTAATCGAACATATACTGGGTGCTAGGTCTTCTTGTTCTAGGTACTAGAACACAGTGGGAACGAGACAAAGTACTGTCCTTGGTTTGCTGACATCCTAGTGGGCAAGGCAGACAGACAACAAATACACAAATCCTATATAATAAAAGGGTATTATGCAAATTGACCCTAAAGGTGGAACGACCCCTGGACCAGTCTCGCTGACCATCTCTCAGTCCCTTTCCCAGGCTGGCAGGCTCCGATCGCCTAATGGCAAACGGGGAACCGGGGGTGGGTGGCGGGAGATGTGGGCAGTGCCAGGCCAAGGCCCCCAGGGTGGGGCTGGCAAGCGGGTGGGAACAGCCAACCTCCCGGTCCCTCCCCCTGGCCATCAGGCACCGATCGGGCACTGATGGTGAGAAAGGGGAACGGGGGTGGGGGGAAGGTGGGGGGCTAGCTTTGGGCAGCCGGGGAAGATGGCCCTGATTGCAGGCCAGGCCTAGGGACTGTACCCATGCACGAATTTCATGAGCTGGGCCTCTAGTAATCATATAGCGTCAGGCCGTGATTAAGAATGATGCAGGGGGAAAAAGTAATGGGATCATAATAATGATAATGATTAATCCCTACAATTGATCAGGTGGGAATCTGAGGAGCCAAAGAGTGATGGGTGAGGAGGGCAGTCAGGGAAAGCCCTTGGAGGAGGAAGTGAGGGTGCAGCCTCTTCAAGGTCTGAGGGAAGAGTTCAGAGGAGGGGGCGGGATGGTCCTGAGTGGTATGTTTCTGGGACAGGAGCTCAGGGGTCACTAGGCCACATGCAGGGGAAGGACAGCAGCAGGTAATAAGGGGTGCTCGGCAGGGGTCAGACAGGCAGGTGGGGATAGGGTAGCGGCCACCGCAGGTGTTCTCTGGTTTGGGTTTTAGACATAATAAAGAGGGAGGCTTTGTGGCTGCCTCCCCTCTGCTAAGCCACCCACTGGCCGGGGCTGGAGGGGTTGGCCTGCCCAAGGTTTATGGGGCAGTGGGGAAAGCAAGGACTTCGGAGCCAAACAGATCAGGGCTGCGACCCAGAGGGTGCCCCAGGCTGTTTCCTCAGCGCGGTGTGGTGAGGGGCATGAGGAGGGCACGGGCCCCAGCCCACATGGGACACACAGGGGGCTTCACGGACCCCTACAAGGCTCCTTCTGACTTCTGCTTCCCCCTCCGCCCTGCACTCCCCTCTTTCTGAGACAGGGACCTTGCCCATCACCCCGTGGTCGCCAGAGCAGCAGGTGCTCAGAGAAGGAATGAGGGAGCGGGCAGAGTGCCTGTGAGACAGACCTACAGGAACAACTGAGTCCCCTTGTCACAGGAGCGGGCTACGGGGAGGGAGAGGTCTGTGGACCGACCTCCAGGTCTCCGCGTTGGGGAAAGACAGGAAGGTGTGAGGGATGGGGGGGCATTTCTATTTTTAATAAGGAGGTCCAGCAAGACCCAGGGTGTTCACCGGAAAATGAGTTGGGGGGACCTTCCACTCGCTCCTTAAAACACTTCTGTTTTATTTACCTTGTTAACCAAGAGCGGACACTCCGGTCACTTAGCAAGAGGCACGGCCATCCGGTCCTCCGTGGGCTGTCCCAGGAGATAGTGGGCGGGTGGCCTGGGGGGCCCTGGGGCATGCACTGGGGTGGGAGGTTGGGCGGGCAGCGCCATCCACTCTCGGGCTCCCATCCTCCGCCCCAGAGCGATTGGGGGTTTGCGGGGGGGGGTCCCAGGCCTGTCCGCGCGCCCCCTGCCCCGCGCCCCGCGCCCCGCGCCCCGCGCCCCGCGCCCCCAGGCGCCGTCGCAGCCCCTGCCCCGCCCTCCGCGTGACCCGGGCCCCGCCCCGCGCCCGGCCGCCCCGCCCCGGCCCCCTCTCCTCGGTCACTTCCTGATTCCCGCTTCCTGCTTCCCAGAGGCTGGGATCCGGAGCCGCCCGAGGCCGGTGCCGCAGTCCCCGGCGCCCCCGGTGAGCGCGGAGGCCGGGGCTGGGGGCGCAGACGGGGGGCGGCGGGGCCGCGGGGAGCCCGGGTGGGAGGTCGCGAGTCCGAGGCGCCCTTCCCCTCCCCGGTGCCCCACCCCGGGTCCCAGCTCCCCGGGCCACCCAGCCCTCCTCTCCTGGGCCGGGGTCCCTGGCAGTTGGGCTCCCGGTTTACCTCGGACCCCGCTCCGAGGCGGCTCAGGGATGCTCTGCGGCGTCCCGACCCCCGCCCCGTCCTGCCAGCCCCCCCGGGCCGGCCTGGGGCTCCCTGCACATTCCCTGGGACGCGGCCCCCTCTGTCCGCCCCCCCATCGCCAGCTCCCAAATCCTGGGCGCAGGGAGCCTGCCGGGAATTGCCTGGGACCCGCGGGGAAGCTGAGCGCGCTCTGGCTTCGGCTCTGTCCCCTACCCTCCACATACCAGAGCCAGCGAGGGGCCCCGGCGGGTCCTGCAAAGCCCCTAGGGCTCAGCAGTTCCCTCTTCCCCGGGGGCAGGCAGCCCGGGCCTGCACCTGTGACCCCATCCTGTAAGGGGAAGCCGAAGAGTCAGGCGGCGGGTCGTGATGACCAGGCCCCAATGGCATCCCCTCACCCTTTCAGGCAGCCTGGGAGGCTGGGGGCTGTTGCGCTGGGTGGCAGCTGACCGGCCTCTGCACACTGCAGACATGTCCTTCCGAAAGGTGGTTCGGCAGAGCAAATTCCGGCATGTGTTCGGGCAGCCGGTCAAGAATGACCAGTGCTATGAAGACATCCGAGTGTCCCGCGTCACCTGGGACAGCACCTTCTGCGCCGTCAACCCCAAGTTCCTGGCGGTGATTGTGGAGGCCAGCGGTGGGGGCGCCTTCCTGGTGCTCCCCCTAAGCAAGGTGGGGCCCCTGAGGGCTGGGGGAAGGACTGGAGGTGGCTCGGCCACTCCCACCCATGTCCACATCCCGTATCTTGCCCATCCCCGCACTGCCGGGAAGGTGCCATAATCCACTCTTCTCCCACAAGGAGAAACTCTTTTATTGCTACTGAGTCAGGGTCAGAGGCCGCCAGCGTTTCCGGCTCACCTGGTGGGGCCCCCGAGGCCGAGGTGGGCCGGGAAGAGCAGTCACATCGGGGCCACCTGTGGGCCAGGCCTGGTGCATCCTTCCTGCTCCCTGGAGGGGAAGACTGAGGCTCTGAGACGGGTGGAGCTCAGGAGCCTGGAGCCCCCCTTGACCGTCCCCCTTGTACTCGCAGACGGGCCGCATCGACAAGGCCTACCCGACAGTGTGCGGACACACGGGGCCTGTCCTGGACATTGACTGGTGTCCCCACAACGACGAAGTCATTGCCAGCGGCTCCGAGGACTGCACGGTCATGGTGAGGCGTGGGGCTGTGGTGGGCCCAGGGGCACAGGTGTGTGTGGTTCGAGGCTGCTGGACGCGTGGCCAAGCGCAGGCCTTAGCCGGCAGCCTCACCCCTCCCACAGGTGTGGCAGATCCCAGAGAACGGGCTGGTCTCCCCGTTGACAGAGCCGGTGGTGGTGCTGGAGGGGCACACCAAACGAGTGGGCATCGTTACCTGGCACCCGACAGCCCGCAACGTGCTGCTCAGCGCAGGTCTGCACCGCCCCCCGCCCTCGCCCACCTCCTCCTGCACGGCTCTGGAAGCTCCCACACCTCCTCCCAGGCCCAGAGGCCCCCTGTAGGGTGCCCAGGCGGGGCCCGGGAGGCTGACGTCCCCCCACCTGGCAGGCTGTGACAATGTGGTGCTCATCTGGAACGTGGGCACGGCGGAGGAGCTGTACCGCCTGGACAGCCTGCACCCCGACCTCATCTACAACGTCAGCTGGAACCACAATGGCAGCCTCTTCTGCTCTGCGTGCAAGGACAAGAGCGTGCGCATCATCGACCCCCGCCGGGGCACCTTGGTGGCGGTAGGTAGGCGAGGGGGGGCAGTGAACGGGCCGAGGGGCTCTGTTCAGGCGGGGCACTGACCTCCATGATCCCCACAGGAGCGGGAGAAGGCTCACGAGGGGGCTCGGCCCATGCGGGCCATCTTTCTGGCCGATGGCAAGGTATTCACCACAGGCTTCAGCCGCATGAGCGAGCGGCAGCTGGCACTCTGGGACCCGGTGAGTGGCCCTGGCTGGCCTGACGGGCTTGAGACTTGGCTCCCCTGGGCGAGGGGTGTGGGGGTCACCAGGGAGAGACCTGTGGTGCCCTGGTTCTCAGCCCAGCACCTGATGCTCTCAGGACCCAGAGCCCTGCCAGCCTCTGCTTTTCCTGCCCCCCTGCTCTCCGGCCTCCCCTATGGCTCCAGCTACCTCCGAGTCTCTGTCCACATTGTTCTTACCAAGTGGAGGGTCTTTCCCTCCTTTCCTGGCCTGCTCCTACCCAGTGCAGAGGCCCCTCCTCCAGGAAGCCTCCCAGCCCTTCCCCTGAAGGGCTCTGTCCACAGCTGTACTTCTGTATCCGGATCTCCAGGGGCCCCTGAGACGGGCTGATGCTTCCTGGCACCCCCAGCTCCCATGTGGTGGGGATTGTCAGCACTTGCTCGGGGGCCTGGGAGTAGTCTGAAGGCCTGGCGTGGGCCAGGGAAGTAGGACCCTGGGAGCAGAGGGCAGCCAGGAGGGCTTGGCGGGGCAGGCTTTGTAGGCGAAGGCTTAGCGGTGGGAGAGAAGCCACCGGCCCGGGGTGTGCAGCTGGCTGGGGCATCTCGATGGAGCGCTGGGACATGGAGGGGTAAGGGGAGTGTGGCCTGGTCTGGCCTGACCACACCCTACCCCACATGCCAGGCAAACCTCGAAGAACCCATGGCGCTGCAGGAGCTGGATTCAAGCAACGGGGCCCTGTTGCCCTTTTATGACCCCGACACCAGTGTGGTCTACGTGTGCGGCAAGGTGAGGCAGGGCAGGCCTGGTGGACAGGGAGGAGGGATGCCGAGCACTGAGACCTGTTCCCGCCCACCCCACAGGGCGACTCCAGCATCCGGTACTTTGAGATCACAGACGAGTCCCCCTACATCCACTTCCTGAACACGTTCACCAGCAAAGAGCCCCAGAGGGGCATGGGCAGCATGCCTAAGCGGGGCCTGGAGGTCAGCAAGTGCGAGATCGCCCGGTAAGAGGGGCCACCTAGGCAGCTGGCTTTTGGGGGGCGGGGGAGGCCTAGGGTCAGAGTTGAGAGGTCAAATTATAGAAGACCGCTTAGGAGGCCCCGGGGTTAGGGGTCAATCTTGGAGGGGCTAGGTGAGGACTGGAAGTGGGGAGTAGAGGGAGCCAGGAGAGCTGGTAGGGATTCCATGGCTCCTCCCTCCCTCCCTTCTCCAGGTTCTATAAACTGCATGAACGCAAGTGCGAGCCCATTGTCATGACTGTGCCAAGAAAGGTGAGGCCACCCGGTTCCACTGTCTTACCCGACAGTGTGTGGGCACCCACTCCCTTCTCCAGCAGACAGGCCATGTGGGGTGAGGCCTGTGAATGACACATGGCTGGGTGTGGGTGCAGTCAGTGGGCTGGACAAACACCAGAGTGTCCCCAGGTGCTGGGCTGTCCTGGGCAGGGGACGAGCGAGATAAGGGGGAGAGCCACGGCCCTCCTCCAGATGAACCACAGGGGAGCCAGGCGGTCTTCTCGTCGGAGGCCGGCTGGCAGTGTGGCTGGGGCAGGGCCCTCCCGTGGTGGGCAGTAGGCCAGGCACAGGGCAGAGCTGGGAATGGAGAGGGGCAGGGAGTCTGGCTGCAGTGGAGGCCCCATGAGGAGGGGATAAGGCCACATGTGGCTGCGTCTCAGATGCCCAGCCAAGAGCTGTGGACAGTTTCCTCCTCCTCCAGCCAGCATTTGCTGAGTGACCATTCAGTGCCAGGCTCGTCCCAGGGAGCCGAGCTGTGAACCAGACGGACAGGGCCGTCCCAGGCACTCACAGTCCCTGGGCACAGCCATGACGCTCGGACTCCCACCAAGCCCTGCTCAGGACGGAGGACGGTTGGGAAAGGCTGCAGAGGGAGCAGTTGGCGGTGTCCAGAAGGGAAGTAAAGGGACAGACTGAGCTTAGATAGGTGGTGACTCGGGGCCCGGCCACTGGGGGAATGAGTTACAAGGGTGCAGGCCTGGAGGCCAGGAGAGTGATGAGGAGGTGGCCACCTAGAGTCCGGACAAAAGGACGCTGGTGGTGGACCCCAGCTGATCCCGACCTCTCTCACCTCCCCGCTGCCCAGTCGGACCTCTTCCAGGATGATCTGTACCCTGACACGGCAGGGCCTGAGGCGGCCCTGGAGGCGGAGGAATGGGTGAGCGGGCGGGACGCAGATCCCATCCTCATCTCCCTGCGGGAGGCCTACGTGCCCAGCAAACATCGGGACCTGAAGGTCAGCCGGCGCAACGTGTTATCTGACAGCCGGCCTGCCGCGGCTCCTGGCTCCACCCGCCCGGGGGCCTCCACACCTGCAGCCTCCACCAGTACAACCGCCCCCAGCAGCAGCCTCGCCGGAGCTGGGGTAGGTGCTGGGTGGTCTGGGTGGTGTTGGGAAGCCGCGGTGTGCTGTGTGTGCCTGAACCATTTGCTGTTTCTCTCTGAGCCTCGGGCCCCTCCCTGCCTGGTAGTTGATTTAGGGAGGGCTACAGCTCTGTGACCCCTGACCCCCCTCCCCCCAATGTCCCTGCAGGAGGCTGGTAAGCTGGAGGAGGTGATGCAGGAGCTGCGGGCACTCAGAGCACTGGTCAAGGAGCAAGGGGAGCGGATCGGCCGCCTGGAGGAGCAGCTGGGCCGAATGGAGAATGGGGACGCATAGGACCACAGGCTACAGGCCCAACGAATGCCATTCCCACCTCACCTCCTCCTCCTCTACCCCTCCTCACTCAGCCTCTGCTATCAGGTCACACTGCTGGCTGGCTGTCCCCTGTTCCCTGTCCCCTGCCGAGGGCCTCCGGGGCAGGTTCAAGGGCCAGTCCACATCCTGACCCATCCTGTGGCCCAGGGTGGAGCTGCCTGGCTTCTCATTGTTACTGTGGAGGATTTTGTACCAGCACAAGCTTACATTCTGAGGGACCATCTCCCACTCCTGCCCGTTCCCCGTTCCCTCCTTGGGGGAGTAGGAGGGATGGGCTCTATATTTTCATTCCAAATAAAATTCTCTTTCTAAAGCCAGGTTTGCCATTCTGCTGCAGGGGGGCTGGGAAAAGGAAAGGGGACAGGCGAGGCCGCAGGAATCAACTTGAGAAAGGTCTGGGGGCCATGAGCATCGCCCACCATCAGCTTCCCTGAGTTCTTCCCTGAAGACTGAGGCAAAAGACCGGTGGGAACCTTTAGGGCCATATCCTGCTGAGCTAGCTGCCTCCTTCCTCTTCTTGGAGGCCTGGTCACAGGCCCCGTAGCCCAGCCTGGCCCAGCACGAGGCCTGTGAAGGTCAGAGTGGTCCCAAGAGGCTCAAGGGGCCTATGGCAGAGAGGGCTGGGTGGGGTATCGTGGGCAGGAAGCGGAAGTGTCAAGTAACCCCTGGCTGCAGTTGAGCGCGAGAGCTCACTTCTCACTCGGTACAGTTGGAGCTAGAGGTGGGCACCCAGCGCTGAGAAGGCTGCGGACCCATGGTGAGCGTTGGAGCCTGCTGGGTCCTTGGGTGGGGGTGACAGGTCAGAGGGAGCTAAGGAAGGCTTCCCTTGATGGGGCTAAAAGCCACCAGTCCCGGCAGAGGACAGAACAGAGAGCCAGAACAGGTGTGGGGCGGAAGCCGGGCCTTTCTCTTCCTTCACCTCAGAGCTGGGCCTCCCTGGAACTCAGGTTGTGACCCAGATCTGCTCGAAGACCCCAGAGAGACCCTCCCCTGCTCTGCTGGTGAGCCTGCCTGCAAGGGAGTCTTGCTTGTACCTCTGCACCCCTCCCCCAACACCCCCACCTGCCTGTTCCAACCGCAGGCTTCCTCTGGCAGCTGCACTGTCGCCCCCAGGGACAGAGTGAAACTGAACGGAAATGCTGCAGCTGGGGGGAAGGAGTCTTGGGGACCCCTGTCCTGGGACCTGGCCAAGTGGACAGTAAACAGTTGCCTTGGGACTGGTTCCTCCATCCCAGACCTCAGGAAAAGCCAGCCCCAACCCCAACCTGCAGGCTCCCTTCCATCCCCACCCTGCCCGCCCTGGCAGTGTTTAACAGTCAACCATTTATAGGGCACCTACTATGTGCCAGGAATTTTTTAGATGCTTGAGCCAGAAAAATCCCTGTCTTCCTGCAGTTAATTCGGGTGGGGGGATTGGGTAGGTGGGGTGGGTGGGGAGATAAACCTAATAAACAAGTAGCATTCCTGTTGGGCCAGGAGTGGGGGGGGGGGTAGGTAGTGGAGCTGGGCTGGGCTGCAGGGATGAGGTCAGGGTGGACATCCAGGTCAGGTTAGGCCTCACGGAGGTTCTCAGAGCTAAGGTGAGAGGCGAGCCATGTGGCTGGCAGGAAGGGGAGGAGGGACGGGGCATTCCCGGCAGAGTCCTCCCTCTGAGCCCCCACGGGAGCAGCCTTAGAAGGTGCAGTGGGAGGGAAGTGGACAGGTCTCAGGGCAACGACCTTGTTGACGAGCAAGGACTTGGGCTCTTCTGCTCAACTGTCCCCATTTTGCCCAAAAGGCGGCCCAGGACCCAGTCGCCCAGCCTGCCTGGGGCCTGGGGATGATCCCTGCCTATCTGCCCACAGGACCTGCCCTGTGCCCTCGGGCTTGGGACGCTGCTGGCCCTGCCAGGGGTCCTGGGCTCCGGTGGCCGTGCCCAGGACACCGTGGGCTCCAACTCTGTCACTGTGGTCCTGCTGCTGCTGCTGCTCCTCCTGCTCGCCACTGGCCTGGCCCTGGCCTGGCGCCGCCTCAGCCGAGACTCCGGAGGCTACTACCACCCGGCCCGCCTGGGTGCTGCGCTGTGGGGCCGCGCCCGCCGCTTGCTCTGGGCCAGCCCACCAGGCCGCTGGCTCCGGGCCCGGGTGGAGCTGGAGTCACCGGATGAGGACCCAGAACGGCAGGAGGATGAGCAGGACGAGGAAGACTACAGCCTTGATGGTGGCCCGCAGCAGGCCAAGCCCCAGGAAGAGGAGCAGCACAGCCCACAGCTTGGCTCAGAGCCCACACAGGAAGCACACGACGGTGACACCGGCGACACCGAAGGGGGCCTGGGCCTCGGCTCCAAGGAGCTGCAAGGCTCAGCAGGCAGCGCTGAGGCCCTGCTGAGCGACCTGCACGCCTTTGCTGGCAGCGCCGCCTGGGACGACAGTGCTGGGGCAGCTGGGGGCAAGGGCCTCCATGTCACCGCACTGTAGGGGCCAGCCCTGGGGTCACATCCCTGTCACTGCGCCTCTGCTTCCTCAGCTGCCATGGCTGGAGTCTGCCTGCCCTGGACCCCACTGTCACGTCCACATGGAGAGCCTCAGACTGTCACTCGCCCCTCACTTTGGCCCCAAGGACGTGCATCTCTGCCCCCTCCCGGAAGGGCACTCATTCCCTGGGGCATTGAGCAGCCCTCTGAAATAAAGTCCTCCAGCCCTGTGCTTCTGTGGGCCTGTAGTGACCCTTCTGTCCCCAAGCAGAAGCTCCCCTGGCACGACCTTGCCCACTCCTGCCCCCAGACGGCCAAAGGAAGAGCCAGGTCGGTGCCATGATCTGACCCTTTATTCTGCAAGCACACAGCTCAGGCGGAGGCCCTCCCCGCAGCCGGCCCGGGTTCATGATTCAGGGGCATGGCCACTCCCAACAGAGACGCTCTCACACACACTCACTCCCGTACCCCAATGTCCCCCGCGGTCCTTGTCCTGCAGAGAGGAGCCTCAGCAGCTGGCTTCATCCCTGCCCATCCTCCTAGTGCCCAGGATGCCCACGGCCCCTCTTGGACTTCTTTTTCCCTGAGGGGGGTCGGATGGGGAGGGGGACAGTGCTCGAGGGTGGCGGTGGCGGTGGTGGCAAGAGAGGAGGTAGAGGGGGCTCCATGGGCTCTGGTGGGCCGGGGCTGGGCCGGAACCCCTCAAAAGGGGAGAACGTCAGGGGGCTGCAGGGGAAAACAAGGCAGAGTCAGCACCTCCTGGCATCAGGGCAAGAGGGCTAACTTCCCCACCTGCCTGGGTACATAGGCTGTGAGGGCAAGTACCCACCCAGGCAAGGCAGCCCCTGCCACAAGGCGTTCCCGAGGTGGGTGGGAAACTGAGGCTAATGCTGGCTAAGAGCCTCAGCCAGGGCAGCCCTGGGCTTGATGGCACAGCCACAGCTCAAACTGGCCTCCTGGCCCAGCCCTAGGCTCCCCTCTGCTCTGAGTACCTGATGGGGGTCCGGGGGCTGCTGTTGAGGCGCCTGGGGGAGCGCAGCTTGGGCTGGAAGGAGAAGCCCTCCTTGATGCTGTCCAGGACGGAGGGCGCCACGTATGTGAAGCCCTGGGGGCAGAGGCAGGGCAGGCAATGCTCAGCAGCCACTGCTCCTCAGCCAGTCCCACCCGTGTCCCCAGAACCTGCAGGCCGCCCAGACCATACCAGGAAAGCCTGGTCGGCGCTCTCACTGAGGGCCGTGTCGTCCGGACTGTCCACTGGTGTCTGCCGCGTGAAATGGGTGTCAAACTGGCTCACATCCTCTTCTGACTGCTGTGGGCAGACCCGAGTGGGGAGGGGTTAAGGGCCATCCAAAATGGGGGTCCTCCTCCCACCCCTGGGCCCACGGGACCACCACTCACCAGACAGGGCCTGAAAGGGGGGTCCACATGGCGGGCCAGGAGATCGTCCCAATTAATGTGCCGGAAAAAGGGGTGCCTCTGTGGGTAGAGCACCCCCAAACATGCCAACAGTTCACCCCCCTTGGCTCCCTCAGTAACGCTCTGCCCTCCAGCACCCCCACTTCCGGAGGTTCCAGACCCACCTGAACATCAGCAGCATCCCCTGGGCCTCCCCCGATCCTTTGGCTGGGACTCCGCTTCAGAAACTAGCGGACAGGACAGAGGTGAGGGCCTGGGACAGAGGCCGTGCTCGGGGTCCCTGCGTTCCCGAGAGCGGGCTGAGGAGGGGATGGGGGTGGAGAGGAGGGGGAAGTGGGAGGAGAAGGCCCCTGGAGTGTGGTCTCTACCTACTGATGCTCAGACTTCCAAGGTTTGGTCCAGTGTCCCCTTCTCTACGAAGCCTTTACAAAGGCCCATGGCTGCTGGCATCACCCTAGGTGCGTTAGTGGGGACCCAACTCCAAATCTGCATGAGGCCCTACCCAGCCCCGGTCGCCTTTTCAGTGGAAGAGTGAATGCTCATCATGAACGCTTTGCAGGTTAGGACCAGGGACCTGGGGTCAGCAGCTGCTCTGCATCAGAGCTGAGCCCCAAGCTCCATGTCTGGGACCACAAAGTGGGGCTCCTCCATCCCAGGGGCCCCTGCACAGGGGCCCACGACCCAGAGGCACTCAGAAACCCATGGAGGGCCTGGGAAATGGGCCGGGCCAGACCAAGGGCAGGAGGGAGCCCACCTTTTTGACGAGGTCCCGGGCATCCGGGGTGAGGTAAGGGGGCAGCGTCAGCTTCCCTTTGATGATCTTGTCCATGGTTTTCTTCCGATTCTCTGCAGTGAAGGGTGGCTGGAGGGGAGGAGGGTGAGAGGAGCCTTGTGGGTCTCCCTCCGGGCTCTGCCCTGCCCAGGGAGAGGGACCTCCTCCTGCCCTCACTCCTGCCCTCCCAAGGAGGCTGGACTTGCCGATCCAGTGAGCATGTCGTACATCAGGGCGCCCAGGCTCCACCAGTCCACCGCCCGGTTGTGGCCGCTGCGCACCAGAATCTCAGGGGCCCTGGAAGCCGAGTAGAACCATCAGCTGCGCCAGGCCCTTCCTGGCTGTCCGCCCGACCCTGGGCCTAGCCAGCTACCCCTTACATGTACTCAATGGTGCCACAGAAGGTGTGAGTGACGGCACCCTCGTGAATGGACTCCTTGCAGAGTCCGAAGTCCGTCAGTTTGATGTGGCCTGCGGAGGAATGTTGGAGGAGTGGTCAGGACCCGGGCCCATGGGCTCCTGAGCCCTCCCCGCAGGTTCCGACCAGTAGAAACGATGGCACTCGCGCACCCTGACTGCTAAGCATGATGTTCTCGGGTTTGAGGTCCCGGTAGATGATGCCTTGGGAGTGGAGGTGGCCCAGGGCCAGTGTGATCTCTGCCAGGTAGAAGCTGCAGAGACAGGGCAGGGTGAGGGCAAGAGTGACGTGGGGAAGGCAGGCCCTCGGGATCCCTGACGCCCCCGGGAGAGAGGCGGGAAGGAGCACCCACCACGCTGTGTCTTCCAGGAAGATGCCCTCTCGCTCCAAGTGTGTGAAGAGCTCGCCGCCTGCGACACAAACACGTCAGCAGCTGTGTGCTGGGACCCAGCTCCTCTGCTCTCTGAGTCTTGGTTTCTTCTTGGGGGAGGGGGGCTGAGGATTCCCGCCCTACCTGCCTCACAGAGCTGCCGTGGGGGTTCAATTCAATTCAGCAAACATCTACCGACGCCTACTCGGTCCCTGGCCCTGTGCTGGGTGAAGCTGGGGACAGAGATAGAGAGACCCAGCCATGGCCCTCAGGACGCTCAGTCTAACGGGGAAGACGTGCCAGACGGAGGCGGCAGCTCTGAGAGCTTAACTCCAAAACACCTCGCAGAGGAGACAAAGGAGGACAGGAACCCCAAGGTGAGGGGACAGGAAGGCGTGGCAGCAGTGGGACCTAAAGGGGATGCCGAGATGGCGCTCGGGGACTGGAGCTCACAGGGCTCCGTGGTGCAGAGGGGGTCGGTGGGAAAAGCAGGCCTGGACGGCTCCATGGCGAACAGGAGGCCCCCAGGAGAGGCCAGGCCAAGGAGGTCAGGCTGCATCCGGGCAGTTACAGGGAGCCATGAATTCTGAGGTGTGTTGGGAACAGCGCCAAGCTCTGAGGCGACGACCTGAGAGTTAATGGAGGAGACACTAGGAGAGGCTGAGCCAGAATTAAGACACAGCTGTGCCCTCCCTCTGCCCCGGGAAGAGTGGAGAGGATGGAGTCATGGCAGAGAATGACCTAACTGGCTCTGGGACCTGACAGGATGCAGGACACACAGAGGAAGGAACAGGACATGAAGGGACAGTGGAAATGGATAAAACAGCCCTCTAGACTCCTAAACAAACCCCCACATTCCCACCCACCCCCAACACAGGCGAGGGACACAATAGGCATTAGATAGATGTTTGCTGAATGAATGAATGAATGAATAAAGGATGGACAGAGACTGACAGATGGGTGTGGGGGCCCCTCGCTGTTCTGCGTACATCTCTCCAGGCTTCCCTCAGACCCCAGACCTCCCTGTGCTGGTTCCTTGGCCCTGCCCATGCCCTCGCTGGGCCCCCTCATACCGCTGAGGCACTCGAGGATGAGGTAGAGTTTGCCACCAGTCTGGAAAGCGTAGGCCAGCTCCACAATGAAGGGGTGCTTCACTGACTCCAGAATGTTCCGTTCAGCCCGGGTATGCGCCGTGTCCTTGGCGTTGCGCACAATTTTGGCCTGAAGAGGCAGGAATCGGTGAGAAGGTGGGTGCTTGGGGCTCCTTCAGTCCCTCCAGCCATTATCCTCCAGTCACCCTCTGTCAACCTCTCGCAGTTTTCTCAACCTCAGCACTACCGACACCTTGGGCAGGTAACTCCTTGGTGTGGGGGCTGCCTCACGCACTGCAGGGTGTTCAGCAGCATCCCTGGTCTCTACCCATGGGCACCCTTAGCACCCTCTCTAGTCACGATTCCAAAATGTATCCAGGCATTGTCAAACGTCCCCGGGGGGCAAGGCTGCCCACGGTGGAAAATTACTGCCAAAACAATACCCAGTCATATGCTGCACACTGACATTTCAGTCAACAACAAAGCACATCTATGACGGGGGTCCCACAGAGTATAATGAAGCTAAACATTCCTGTCTCCTGGTGAGGAGGTAAAGTCCTAAGGAACCCATTCCTCAAATGTGTGTGGTGATGCTGGTGTAAACAGACCCACTGTGCTGCCGAGTATATAAAAGTATAGCACTCCCCCGGCTTGTTGGTGAGAGCATCAGCCCGAAGACTGAAGGTCGTGGGTTCGATTCCCAGTCAAGGGAACGTGCCTCGGTTGCAGGCTCAGTTCCTGGGCCTGGCTGAGGGATGTACGGGAGGCAACCAATCTATGTCTCTCTCTCACATCGGTGTTTCTCTCTCCCTCCCTCCTTCACTCTGTCTAAAAATCAATGGAGAAATAACATCCTCTGGTGAGGATTTAAAAAAAGTACGGTACCCACAATTATGCAGAGTAAGTATTTGCAAACAATAGCAAATGACTGTTACTGACTTATGTATGTGCTACACTATACGGATCTCTATTTTAGAGTGTGCTCTTTCTACTTATAAATACAACAGTCTGCCTTGCTACACCGCAGCAGCCTTGCACATCTCGTTTATAGCATCTCTGGATTACATCACTTCCTCGTGTTTGATTTAATCTTGTGCTGTTTTGCACAGTAATGTGCTGTGCAGGCTGGCAGCCCAGGAGCAGCAGGCTCTGCCATGTTGTCGGGTGTGCAGTAGGTGAGACCATCTAGGCGTGTGTAAGGACACTGTGATGTTCGTGAACAATGAGATTGCCTCACAATGCATTGCTCAGAACGTGCGCCCTCAGCAAGTGGGGCATGACTGCGATCACAACTGACAACAGACCAGCAAACGCCCAAGAACAGGGCCTGTCTCCTCCCTCATGTTCCCTGCTGTCTTCCCCAACCCAGTGGAGCACGTGGGGAAAGGCAGGTTTGTTGGCGGAACGAATAACTGACCTTCCTCAGGACCTTCATGGCATATATTTTGCCCAAGTTGGTGCCCTGCACCTTTCGCACCTGGAACACCTGTAGGGCAGGGAAGACAGGATCAACTTCCCTCTCTACACCCCACCTTCAGAAGGCCCCACCCCACCCGGAAGCACTGGGACCTCGAGACTGATGGCCACCTAAGGGTGGGGCAGTAAAGATTTCAAGTCTGATTCTGAAAGTATTTGCCCTTCCATCCTTTATGTTTCTGCCTCTGAGTTCTGTAGGAGGCTCCGGAAGTACAAGTCTGTTTGTTGGAACCCTTGGCGAGAAGCCTGTGAGGAAGGAGGTGGGGCCAGTACCTTGCCATAGCCTCCCTTGCCCAGCACACGCAGCAGCTCAAAGCAGTGGGGCCCAATGCGCTCGGGGCCGGGGTTCACACTGGTCTCCGTCAGCTCCACCTCCTCGTAGTGCCCCACAGGCCTGCGGACACAGGAGGTCGATGGGGACAAGGCTCCCTACTCCCCAGGTTCCCTTTCCCACTCCCTCCTCCCCCAGCACGACCATCACTCACTCCGGGCCAGCCGCCCTCAAGTCGGCGAGGGGACACGCGTCCTGCGGGAAACCGAGGGGTCAGAGGCCAGGGAGGTGCAGGATCGCCCCCGCACAAGCTGGGCTGCTGGGCCCAGGAGAGGAAGGGGACAGGAATGGGAGCTGGCGGGTGATGGGCAGGACTGGGGAGGAGAGGACGAGAGCAGAAATGGAAGAGTCGGGTCGGGGGTAGGTTCTGGAAGGCAGGCCGGGGTGACGGTGGGGAAGGAACTGAACAGGGGCCGCGATCTGAGAAAGATCGGGGTCCACCGTGATGGGGGGAGCCGAGGCGATCCCATCGCCTGGGTGATGGCATCAGCTCTGGGAGCCAGCCGCGCCCGGGAGGACCACTCACCGCAGGGCTGAACTCGGGCTCGCCCTCGCCCTCGCCCTCGCTGCCTTCCTCCGTCTCCAGGTCCAGGTCAAATACGGCCGCCATGGCGGCGCCGCCCCGCGGGCCCCTCGGCGCGTATCAGCGGCTCAGTGACTGACAGCTCCGCCGGGCCTAACGTCATCTCTCCGCGACGGCGACTGCGGCCGGCTGCGCGCGCCGATAAGCGAGAGGAAAACATGGCGTCCGCCGCAAGGCCTCTCGGGAATTGTAGTTCCAGATGCCCAAACCTGCGGAGCCCTCTGCCGAAGCCTTCAGTCTTCCCAGCAGCTCTCCGGGAGAGGCACCAGCCCGGGGCGGCCTGGGAGGCGCCCATCTCGGCTCTTAGAGAGTTTGATTGGGGCAGAGCCGGACGTGCATACACGTATGAGTGTAAATGCAATGCCCAGCCCTGTTGAGCCTTTCGCTGCCGGGCTGGCGGGGTGGCGACTGGCCAGGTCACGTCTCCTATCTGTTCGCCTCTGAAAGGGAGGCGACTGCGTCAGTGTCTCCCTAACCTGCCTCCGTACCTCCGTGCCTCCGTGTTCCAGGACCCTGCCGGACAGAGCATTTACTCGGTGACTGCTCTGTTGCCAGGTTCCTGCCAGAAAGGACTTGTGTCTCATTCATCCACCTGTAAATGTAGGCTTATGTTGGAATTTGCTCCGCTGGCAATTTAAGCACATTTTGTAATCTGGCCACCTGATACGGAATAGGCACTTAATAAAACTTTGTTAAAAGAATGAATGAAATGAATGAATGAATGAACAGACCAAACCTGGTCGGTGAGATTAGATTTGGGCATGCATTCTTATTGGATGGGTCTGTGGGGGTGAATTGGACTAGATGAGGCCTGGGTGTACAGATATAAACTCAGATGTACAGAACTCAGGGGTCTCTGTGCTGGAGGAGGGTCATCTGGTTGGATGTGACCCTGTTGGTGTAATTCCATCCTCAGGAGGCGCTCAGGCTTGGGTGTTGGTGTGGATTCTCCTGGCAGGTCCTATAGGTCACCCCAACATCCTGGCCAGTGTGGCGGTTATCTTTAGCTCTAGATGTTACAGCTATCCCCTAGCCACCCCTCACTTCTCCCTTCCCACAAAACTGAGCCTGAGAGATGTTGTCCAAGTCGCAAGAACCTAGTGCAGACCCTGCACCTTTAAGTAGTCCTTAAGCCTTTATTTGGAGAGGGGTGCAGTGGAGCTGTCTGTAGCTCCTATGCTGAGCACACGGGAGTTCTTAAAGCAGTCTCCCCTGAATGAAGGAGTGAGACTCCTCTCTGCCGGTGCTAGTTAGGTGTACCAGAGGCCAAAGCTCCTAAGCTTGGGGAAGATACATGATGCATGAGGGGTTGTTCATGTGTGTCAGGGCCACATATGAATGAGGGCAGGGAGGTTAGCAAGGCCTAGACGCTGAGTGGGCTTGTAAGACAGTAAAAGCAGGAATCTGCACCTACACCTTGTCCCTCGACATTCCACCCACTGTGATATGACCTTCAGCAATGGTTTTTCCTCTGGAGCCTCTTTCCTCATCTAACGGGTCCATTGTGTCTACCTGGAGGGGAGACGGTAACTGCTGACCTCAAGCCACCTGCTTCTACTGCTCAGGTCCCCAGGCAGGTGCAGCCTTGCCAGGAGTTGTCCGCAGGCTCTACAACTGTCCTGGCACTTGTTAAATGCGAGGGTGAGAGTGAAAGGACAGGGCGTTTAGTCTCAGGTTTTCTTGGGATTTGTCCAAGGCCAAGGCCGGCCAAGTTCTCTCCTCCTGTAGATGGCAGGAAGAGAGAGATGCTTGGAGGCTGGCAGGATGGGCTAGGGTTGGGCACACTCCCATCTCTCTAGGGGTGGTGTGCGCATGTGTGTTGTCCCTTCTTCATGGCAAGAGTCCTGGGGTAGCTATGGGCTGGACTGGGGCCTTTAGGAGGGCAAGAGGGCCCAATGGCCCCCTAGTTGCTATCTTTTATGGTCCTTAATCCCAGGAGGCCTTGGTGTCAAAATGGCCCTGCCACTCTGGAACAGACCTGAGGCCTAGGAGTGGGCCGGGCCAGGCCAGGGCTGGGACAGGACGATGGGTAGAGAGGCAGGGAGAGTGTCAGGAAGCTGAAGGCAGCGCCCTGGCCCTGCCCCCTGACACCAGTGCTATTTGAAGTGGGACAGGAAGTGGGCAACAGGGTAGTGGGGCCCATCGATGCCCAGGCCCTGGCAGAGTCCCAGCAGGCGGAGGCGGGCCTCGGCGGGGCTGGGCCCAGCACAGGCCACACTGCAGTAGGGCTCCTCATACTCGCCGGGCTCCTGGGCCTCCTCTAAGGATGTAAACTGATTGAAGCGCAGCAGGCCCCGGTCGTGAAGAGTCTGCAGAGCCTCTTGGCTGGCGGAGGAGCGCAGCACCTGCAGGTGCTGGGACACCAGGCCGGTGACACCCACCAGGTAGCCACTGGCCCGTGGGTGAGGGGGCACAGCAGGTCGCAGGCCGCAGGCCACCATCGCGGCAGCCAGCAGCAGGTCCACACCGTAGAGCTCCAGGATCCAGTCTCGAAGGTAGAAGCCCCCCATGCGGGGGTTGATCTCAATGAGCCGAGGCCCAGCCCCGGTCAGCTTGAGCTCTACATTGAAAACCCCATCCAGCAGCCCGCAGCCCAGGCAACAGCGGAAGGCCGCCTGCACCAGCTGCGCCTCCTGCTCCGGAGCCAGCCCGGTGGGCATGCAGGCCGCCGTCTCAGTGAAGCCAGGCAGCCGCGTGGGGCCATTGTCAGAGACAAAGGCAGCCAGCAGTTCCCCACGGAACAGCACCAGGTCCACATCGTGCTCCGTGCCCTCAACGAACTCCATCAGCAGCATGGCGTTGCCCCAGCCCAGCCCAATGCCAGGGTGATCGGCCTCACCCTGCAGGTCATGGGCGATGCGCGCAAAGTGCTGGTGGCACTGCAGCGCATCCTCCACCAGCCGCACACCCACTGCGCCCGCTCCAAACTCCAGCTTCATGACCCCCGGCAGGGGCACCTGGCGGACAGCCCTCTCCACGTCAGCCTCACTCTCCAGGGGGCAGCAAGGCACAGCATGGAGGGAGGCCGAAGGCCAGGGTGGGCCTTGGCATTGCAGCAGGTGCAGCTGGGTGCGGCTCTTCTGTTTCGCCAGGCGCATGGCAGCCGGGGGGCTGCAGGGCAGACCCAGCTCCTGGCAGAGCAAGGCTGTGAGCACCAGGCAGTCATCCCAGTAGGAGAAGCAGCCGTCTAGCTGCAGGCCCCGTGCCCGCACCAGCTCCGCCAGCAGCCGTGCGTTCTCCTCATCCCTCCGGTGCTCCGTCACATCGAAGTGGATGAAGGTCTGCACCAGCTGGGAGGCGAAGTGGTTGGGGTCTGACTCCACCAGGTGCAGCTGCAGAAACCACAGGGCAACACGCTCAGATCAGCCCTGCTGGCCGCTGAGGAAACAGAATGGGGCCTGGAAGGTGGTCTTGGCCCTCAAGGGAGATGGGATGGGAGGTGCAGAGGTGGGCATGTAACCCAGCCGGGGAGGGGGGGGGGCGGACATTGCTTAAGCTGGGAGCCAGGTAAGAGCCAGCCAGAGGAAAGAGGGCTGCAGGAGGGAGAGGGCAGAGGGATGGGCGCGGAGGGCAAGTTGCTCATTCCCACGGGCAGCCTCACTCTCGCCAGGGTTTGTAGGAAAACCACCAGGTCTGGGGCTCAGGGCAGGAGGCCTGGTGTCTTCGGGCATCATGCCCTCGGTCATCATTTAGCCAATGTGTCTGACACTGGGAGGTGTGCACGTAAGAACCCAGTGGGGCCCCACTCCTCCAGAGCTCACTGCCCGCTGGGGAGCAGACAAAGCAGCTGGGACCCAGGGCAGAGCAGCCCCTAAAGAGGGTTTGGAGGGCGCATGTCTGCACTGCAACCTGTGAGGAGTGAAGAGGCATTCCAGGTGACTGTGTGCGAGGCAGGGAACCTGGAGGCCTAGGAATGGCCGGGGGACGGGTATTGTGCTGAGGGAGAGGGGATGGGAGGCCACTGCGGCAGACTGGGACCAGGAAGAGCCTAGATATTTGGCCTCCGTTTTCTATCTGTTCAATGGGGATAAGAATGCCTATTCTGGCTGCACAGCTCCAGCTTCTGTAACCAGGCCACTTCTGTGAAACTGACTCGGAATCTGTAAGCTGCTCCCAGCAGCCTCCTGGTGCCCTCGGCATTCAACCTCAAAGGAAGCGCCTGCCCTGCCCTGAATGCTGCCCGGGGCCTCCAGCCTGTCTACCCCCGGCTCCGGGGACAGAGCCGGGCCTGGCCTGGCTCAGTGGTTGAGCATCCACCTACGAAACAGGAGGTCACGGTTTGATTCCTGGTCAGGACACAGGTGGGGGTTACGGGCTTGGCCCCCAGTAGGGGGTGTGCAGGAGGCAGCCGATCAATGATTCTCTCTCATCATTGATGTTTCTCTCTCTCTCTCTCTCTCTCTCTCTCTCTCTCTGTCCCCCTCCCTCTCCCTTCCGCTCTGAAATCAATTAAAACAAAACAAAACAAACAAACAAACTGCGGGGTGCAGGGGTAGAACTGGACCAGGCGGCTGGCTCGGCCCCAGGACTGGGGTGCAGAGGCCCAGAGAGAGCCGGGCGCAGGCCCCACCCCAAGGCTGCCCCGCCCCAGACCCGCCCCCTCGCTCGGGCCGCCTCCTCCACGCAGGCCCCCGGCTGAGCCCCCGCGCCGCCCACCTGGAGCCCGTAGTCGCGCGCCGCCTCCCACACGAACTTCTTGCTGACGCCGCCCCCGCCGACCACCAGCAGCCGCTTGCCCGCCATCAGGCAGCGCGCCGAGCGCCGCAGCATGGTCTCCACCAGCGGCGCCGCCGCCGCCTCCTCGGTCGCCGGCCCCGAGCGCGGGGCAGCCCAGAGCCCCTCGAGCGCGCCGCACGCCTCCAGGCACCGGCCGCCGTTCAGCTCCAGCGCCACCGGGGTCAGCGCGCCGCCCGCCACCGTCAGCGCGAAGTCCACGCCTGGGCCGGTGCGGGGCGCGGGGTCAGCGCCGACCGCCCCCCAGCCCCACCCCACCCCGCCCATGGCCCCGGCCCCGGCCCGGCCGCCCGCACTCACCGAGGAAGTCGGTGCCGGCCAGGCGCCCGCCGCGCTGCTCGGCGCTCAGCCCGGCTTCCAGGGCCAGCACGGCGGCCAGCGCGGCCTCGGCGGCCGTCTTGACGCTCCGCCGCACGCCCGCCACCTGCGCCGCCGCGCCCGGGCCGCACTGGGCCAGCGCCACCTCCAGCGCACGCGGCAGGGAGTTCTGGTGCCGCAGAGGCCGGTCCCCACGTCCCACCGCGCACACCACCTGGGCAGGCTGTGGCTCAGGGGACTGGCCCAGGAGGAGTCCGCCCAGGACACCCCGTGCACGCTGCCCCCTGTGCCCAGATCCAGGCCAGACCCCTCGGGGAGGACATCCAGGAAGCCCAGTTCTCCGAAGTGACTTACACTGCACAGACCACCTCCACAGCCACTGCCCATCTGGTCCCTAGACCCCTGGGGGACTCCACCCAGGTTTCCATCCTAGCTGAGGTCTCCCCTCCCTGAGGCCTCCAGGCATGCTGGCTCCTAGCGCCTGCAGCCCTGGGGACCTGTGCCACCCTGGTGTGCCCCAGCTCAGGAACTCAAGGACAGGACTAAGCCTCTCCCTCTCAGCTTGGCCCAGAGCTGTACACCCAGGAGGGTCCCCAAGCCTTCCTGAGCTCCCAGCTTGGAGGCCCCTCCTAAGGGCTCCAGGCTCTGGAGGTTTGTCAGGGACCTGGGTGGACCTCTTCTATGGGCAAGCATTCCTGGGGAAGAGGACCTGCCCTGAGCCCTGGGCTGCAGCATGGGGATCAGTCACAGCTCCTGATGTGGGAGGGGCACAGGAAGGATTGGAGGGGTGCAGGAAGGTTTGGAGGGGCACAGGAAGGATTGGAGGGGTGCAGGAAGGTTTGGAGGGGTGCAGGAAGGTTTGGAGGGGTGCAGGAAGGCTTGGAGGGGTGCAAGAAGGGTTGGAGGGGTGCAGGAAGGCTTGGAGGGGCCAGACCCAGGAGTCCTCCCAGAGGCAACCAAGATCCCCCTCAAAGATGTTGTCCTCTTGCCCTAGCTGGGATGGCTCAGTTGGGTGGAGCGTTGTCGGTTTAATTCCCGGTCAGGGCACATATCCAGGTTGTGGATTTGATTCCCCAGCTGGGGTATGCACAGGAGGCAACTGATAGATGTTTCCTCTCTCTCACGTGGATGTTTCTCTCTTCTTTCCTCTCTTTCTAAAATCAATAAAAACATCAAAATGTTATAAAAAATAAATATCTATAAAAATATATATTTTTTAAAAATATTTTGTCCTCTCTGCCCAGAGGCCCTCATAGGCTCAGTGGGGCTGGACTGGGGTGTGGCAGCAGGGTCATGACCTAAACCTGGGCCACCCTCACCTTGCTCAACAGGGGCCTGTCACCCTGTGTCCGACACACCACAGCACAGATCCGCACAGCCAGCTCCGGACCTGGCGGGGGATTTCCTGGGGGGAGATGGTGAGGCCTGAGCCCAGCACAGCAGCCAGGAGACCGAGCCCAGCTCCCACCCCTGGCCGGCTCAGGTGGCCCTCACCTGGCGAGGGCAGCCGGGCAGGTGGGCACACAGCCTCCACCAGGACACTCTCCTCCTCCTCCAGTTTCTCCAGCAGTGCCACCACTGTGTCCGCCACTGTGCCCACTTCTGCCCGTGGGTGCAGACGCAGTGCCTGCCGCCCACGCCAGCGCCAGCTGCTGAGCTTGACCGCCACCTGCAACCACAGAAAGGGGAAGGGGCGTCCTCACCACCCAGGTGCCTGCGGGATGAGATGCCACACTGTGGGAGCCCATGAGGAAACTGGGATGAGAAGGCAGGGGGTGGCCGCAGAGATGGGGCGGCAACAGGACACAAAGTTGGGGGTAACTTCCCAGCAGGACTTGGTGACCATCCATGGATCCCATCCTGTGGCATCTACAGACCTCAAGGGCAGGAGCCTGTTACCTGCAGGGCATCACCCAGGGCCTCTGAGTGCAGAAAGGCCCCTACTTCCTCCTTCACCAGTGTCTCCTGGCCCTCCTTGCCACTCAGCTCCACCAGCCGCAGTCCCGAGCTGCCTTCCCGGCCCCGAAGCAGTGTGGGCGGCTTGTAGGTGAAAGCCAGGGTAGCTGGCACCGCCACGCCGCCTCGTTGGGCCAGCAAGTGCCTTGTCAGCAGCCGGTCCTCCAGCAGCCGGGCCAGCTCCGCCGAGGCTCCGGTAGGGCAGGTGAGGTCGCGAGCGAGCTCAGCTGCTTCCCTCCCCTGCCCAGGCCCCGGTCCCAGGCCCACCAGGAAGTAGGTGGCTTGGCGCTGGGGGACAAAGTCATCCAGGAAGGTCAGACCCCCCGGGTGGAAGCTCACTGCCTTGGAAACCAGCAGGGCCGCCTCTCCTGGCCGCCCCGGTGCTGGCACCTTGGTCAGCCACGCAGGGGACAGGCACAGCAGCATGTTTCCTGTGGGCAGACGGGGAGAGTCGATGGCCAGGGAAGCCTTCCTGTCCCATGCCCTCCTCCTCCAGCCCAGGCCCTGGGCAGTGGGGGCAGCTGCTCCCAGAACCCACCCCGCTCTGAGCATGGCAGCTGGCACCCCGGAATGCTGGCAGGTGCCAGGGTTGGCGGGTATTTTGGGATGTGGCCGGGCCAGGGCAGGGCTGCCCTTTCTGTAGGAGGGGGTGGGGGAACTTGGATGCACACTCACCGGGACTCTGAACCCCACCCTCCAGCAGCACAGACAGAAAGGTGCTGGGGGATCCCAGAATGCACAAGGTCACCTCTGCCCCAGGGCAGCCTCGAGGGAAGAGAACATGCCAAACTCAGGCTCCCTGCTTGCCTTTCTGCCCACCTCTCCCCACCCCATGGCCCTTCGGGGTATAGATGAGAGCAAAGGGACAGAGGGGAAGCTAGAGAGGGAAGAGGAAGCTCTGCCCACCCCGCCCTGGGAGGCTAGCTCCCTTCTCTCTGCAGCTGGTCTAGAAGGTGCTGGGTGACCAGAGACTTTGGTTCTAGCCTGAGCTCTGCCACTGACTTTTGTGGGACCCTTGGCCCCTGTGCAGTGGGAGGAGGAGCTTCTGCACCTCATTTTCCAGTCTGTACAGCGCAGCCCAGGCTGATTCTTCCTGTAGTTTAGAGCTTTACCTGATACGTAAAATAGGTAAAGCAGGGAAGGAGGCTGGGTCCCGACGGCTAGCTGCCTCTACTGCAGCTTCTGAGACAAGACGCTTCTCTAGAAGCCGGGGCTCCACAGGTCATGGGTTGCAAACTCTGGGGCTGGGTCTTCTGGGGGTGGAGGGAAGGCTAGGTCTCTGTCTTGACTGGTGCCAGAGGCCCGTGGCGACAATGCCTGCCTGGCCCTGAAATTGGCTCGGGCTTCAGACCTTAGTCACAACCTTCGGGAAGGGACTGACCTTGACAGGGATGGAAGCAGGCTGGGCTGCGGGCACCTCCCTCACCCCAGGGGTTCCCCCTCCGTGGAGCCCTCGGGCACCTGTGCGGGGCACCTGGCTGCGGTCCTGGGTCTCCGGAAGGCCAGCTTGCTGCAGGCAGCTCTGCAGGAGGCTGTAGTAGTAGGCAGTCCAGGCCCGGACCTCTGCCCCTTCGGGGGAGCCCTTGCAGTCCAGGCTCACGTCCAGGCGCCAGGAGCCAGGGAAGTAGTTTGGGGGCGGCAGGCCCGAGCCTCCTCCCCATGGGCCCTCCTTGTCTTCCAGGCCCTTGGAGCCCAGGGGGCAGTCCCACTTGGGACCCAGTTGATCGGAGGAGAGCTGGGGGGTGGGGTGGGGACGAACGTGGTGGGTTTGGGGCAGGGTGAGCAAGGGGCGAATTAAGTCACTCAAGGGTGACTTAATCTTGTGTTACATTCAGAGCAGACCCCGCCCCAAGAACCAGGAGAGGATGAGGTTGGATTGGGGAATGAAGACCAGGAATGTGTAGGTGGGAATGCTTTGCAGACTGTGAGTACAATGCCTCTGGGGGGGGGCGGGGGGCGGGGTGCTGCTGGCTAGACCTCGCTTCTGCCCCCCCCCCCTCCCGCCAGGTTTGCCCTAGCTTGGTTCACAGGGACAGAGGTTTTTGTCTGTTTTGTTCTTCAATGCAGCCCTAGCACTAAAACAGTGCCTGACATGCTGGCTGCTCAGTGAATGTTTGTTGACAGAACAAGTGAGCAGAATGACCCAGCATCATGCTTGGCTGCTGGTTTCTCTCTGGCCTCCGTGACCCATCCACCTGCATGGAGCTCTGCTGAGACCTGGATTTATAGGTGACTCTGTCCCTTGCCGTCCCCTGGGCGGCCTCGAAGACGTCCTGTAAGCCCACCCCTAGGCTGGGCATGGGTAGGGGAGAAGCAGATGCCCTTCCTTTCAGCTCTGAGCCACGGAAATGCTGCTTTTGGATGAAATCTCACATCCTTGACTCCCCCATGGAGCTGCTCAGAGGCTTAGAGTGAACACAGTGGGCCTCTCCTCCAGGAACCAGCTGGCCACCGGGGGAACAAGTCATGAGATTTCTTGGGGCCTGTGGGTGCTAGGTGCCTGTCCTGTCCCACCCGTGGGTGCTGATGAACCTTGGACCAAAAGCATCACCTCAGTGACCGGGGGGGACAGTGTGCTGCACGCGGCCAGGAGGGCAGAGGTCCCAGCTCACCAGTCAGTGCCAAACTCTGAGCCCCATGCCTTCCCTTAGAAGGCAAACTCCCTGAGAGCCCACAAGGGGTTCACTGTCACATCCCCCCAAACCTAGAATGGTGCCAGGCGCCTGGGCGTGTTCCATAAATGTTGCAGAATGAATGGATGCCAAGGGAGACCAACAGTGCCCACCTGCCAGGGCTGATGGGCAGAGAAGGGCGCCTGGTCCGCAGTAGCTGCTTGTCCCGTGACACAGGACGGGGGTCAGGGAGCAGGTGCTGGTGAGGGGCTGGGCTTCTGGGGAGAAGCTGCCCTCTGGGCCCCCTGTCTGGTGGGGGCCTTGGGCATTGGGGGCGGGACCCCAGGGGACTCACCATCTTACGGGTGGAGCGAGGCTGAGAGCCTGGCGGCAGAGACCGAAGGAAGAGAGACAGGAGAGGGAGTCAGGACCGTCTGTCTCCTCCCCACAGCCCAGCCCCTAACACTCAGGGGGCAGAGAGGTGGACAGCCCAGCCAGGAGGTGCCGAGCCTGCCCCACCCCTATCCCACCCCCACCCCTACCCTCACCCCCACCCTCACCCCCACCCCCTCGAGGCGGAGGGATTTTTCCCGGAGCTGGAGTTCACACATGACCCGGGGGCGTGTGAGCTCCTGGCGGGCAGCGCTGGGGGGCCAGGCACTCAGCCAGTCCCCTGGGGGCGCACAGATTCCCCGCGCCGCAGCCCCTGCCCCTGCCCCTGCCCCTGCCCCTGCCCCTGCCCCTGCCCCACAGCGCTCCTCCCTGGCTTTCCCGGGCGGGCGGGCGGGCGGGCGAGGGCAGGAGCCGGGGTACCTGGTGGCGGCAGAAGCTCGGCGGGACTCGAGGACCAGATGGGGCTCGGCCAGGGCACGTTGGCGACAGCGCGGGGCTGAGACAGCAGCGCTTTATATAGCAGCGCCCGGGTCATGCCCAGAGCTGGGAGGGGCCATCGCCCCGTGGCCATCGCCCGCGGGAGGCCCGCCCAGACCGCCACCCGCCCGTCGGGAAGCCGGAGGACGTCTTGGGTCCCTGGGATGGGAGGACACCCGACCCGACCCGCAGGGGCAGGCCCCGGGAGAGCCAGGGAGAGACCGACCGTGCACAGAGCCAGGTGCCAGGACCTCCAGGGCGGGTCACCGATGTGGGCTGTGGAGATGAGGACAGGGCCACAGAGAGCACGCCCCCCAATGGAAGAGAAGGATCGAGCAGAGGGCGACAGGTGGGGGCGCGGAGCTTGGGTGGGGCCAGGAGAGCCTGGGGCACAGTCAGAGCTCTGTCCCTGGACAGTGCCTGCAGCAGCAGCTGTCTGTCCCCCATGAGCCCTCTGCCCTGTGGCCACAGGTCCCTGTGCGTGGGGTCCCTCCTCACCGCTCCCGGCCCCTACAAGAGTAGTGACCACTCAGTAAGGTGTCCTCACGGGGCAGTCCCAGTTCCCTGGGACACCCTCTGCCCTACTGGGGGCCAGAGGGAAGGGGGTGCCCTGGCTGGGGGAGTGCCAGGGAGTCTGAGCACCAGAAGAGGGTCATCTACAGGATCTGCCCTGTCTATCAACACCCAGGCCAGCTGGACACCCACAGCCTCCCCAAGACACACACCCTTAGACCCAGGTGCACCTGCAGAAGCACACCCCAAGAGATCTGGCTCATGGCCACGAATTCACCCCCAGAAACACAGCCAGACTCATACCCTCTACTCAAGTGTGTGTCATACCCGGTGGGTTCCAATCCCAGTTCCAGCGTGGGACCTGGGCACCTCCCCTTTCTGGTCTGAACCCCACTTACCTCCTGCCTAAGATGGGGCTAGTTCCCACCTCACCGGGCTGTTCAGGATTGACAGGTGCCAGCGCCCAGCCTGTGCAGGCTATTGCCACAATTCCCCACCTCATCCCCCGACCTCAGACCCGCTCCCTGGTGACCCCCTGGCTGTCCCCACGCGCCTCCTGGGCTGGGGAGAGTCCTGAGGGGCCGTGGCACTTGTTGGGACAGGGTTGGCAGTTTGGGGTCCTCTCTGCAAGTGTATACAGAGCCGCCTATGAGGGCCCACCGTTCTACCACTGGAGGGACTTGGAGGAGAGGAGTGACTTAAACAGGGTCCCCCAACCCGGCCTCCCCCCACCCCAACAACCCAGGGCTGGCTGCTGGGGTCTCACAGGCTCCTGGAACGAGGTGCCATGGCAGCAGGAGTGGGGCACGGAAATCCTTGAAGAGCATGAGCTTGACACTTAACAAGAGTCGACAACCAAAAATTCAACTGCGTTTTAAAGATCTTATTGGCTTTATTCAATGATTCATAAGCTGGGCAGCAGCCAATCCAGCAGACAGAAGCGAGGAGCTGCACAAAAGGAAGGCTATGGGGTAATTTAAAGAACAATCAAGTCCTGGCAAGGAAGGACACGGTGTTACAAAAAATAATAATAATAAAAGGAAGGACACAGTGTTGTGGGCCTGATTAGAATCTCGGGTGGACCCGCTCGCTGGGGGGGGGGGGGGGGGGGGACCTGGGGGGGGGGAGGCCTGGACTGCCAGGTCCCAGCCTGCCTGAGGCTTAGCGTGTCCCAGCTTGGCCTAAATTACAGCTAATCGCCCCCCCCACCTCCCCCCCCAAAAAAAAGAAAAACTAAGCAAGGAAGTTTTCTAGGCAAAAGAGTGGCTGGTAGTTAGTGCGAGGTGGGTTATTGCGTTCCTTCCCTGGACGGTAGGGGTCTAGCGGTGCTGACGGACTGGTTTAAGGTGCCGTTTCTGGGAGAGCCGCAGCGTCAGTCAGTCTTGCTTTGGTGACAACGTGTGGCTTAGCCTAAGTGACTTCATTTGGGACCCGTTGCCTGTTTTTAACACAAGCTCTGCAGCATCTGCAGACTTCCCTCATCCTCTGATGGGAATGACAGGGTCTCCTTTCACAGAGGCTGGGCAAGGGGCGTCCGGCAGAAGGCAGAAGGGTGCTGTGTAGAGGGCCTTTGTGTCGCCTCTCATTACCCCTGTGAGTAGTGGTTACAAATCTCTGCCTTTTACAGATGAGGAAAGTGCAGCTCAGAGAGGTGGTGTTATTTGCCCAGGGTCACACAGCTGGTGAGTGGGTAGCTGGGCTCTTCCCTCCGCCGGAGTGTGTGCATCCACGCACAGAGAGCAGTGTGGCTCTGTGCCCACTCCCAGACCGCCCTGGCCAGGCACCGGCTGAGGTGGCATTTGCCTTGTGGATGCAGGGAGGAAAGTCAGGGTCAAGCAGCTCAGGCCCAGGGCGCTGGGATTTGAGGCAAGCAGGCTGGCAGGGCAGTTAGGACTAGGGTTAGGGACTGCCGGCCATTACTCCATCTAAGCAGGACTCCAGGCGTGCTTTGTCCTCTACTCCCCACTCCTGCCATGCCCCACCCTCCTCCTCCCACCCTGCCGGGAGGGTGCCCAGGGGAAAGGGTGGCAGGGCTGGAATGAGCACCCAGCCAAGTAAGCGTGCATCCGCACCAGCCCTGTTGTCCTGACGATGGCTCCTGTCCCAGGCACCCACGGGGGCAATTAACAGTGTAGGAGGGGTTTCCATGGTAGCAGTCCCAGGGGCTGCAGCAATGCTGCAGGAGGGGACAAGGGCCGGCAGGACCTTTCTCCTTTGTCCTGGGCACACTAGGCCTTTGTTCCCGCCGGGATCATGGGTGGGGTGTGCACTTGGGTTAGAGCTCCCCCACCCTGGGTCCTGAACCAGACTTAGGAGAGAGGCAGAATAGGGGCTAAGCCCCACTTCTGGGCCCAGCACCCACTTGGGAAACCCTCCTCCCACAGGTGCTACCTGCCCCTAAGAGGCTGAGCAAGGCGGGCTCACCATTGGGCCCTGCTGCTGGTAAACACCTTCCAGCAGCCAATGGGCAGCCGTGGTGGAGCTGAGGGGCGGGGCCGTGGGAAGGGTGGGGCAAGCAGGGCAGCTGGTCCAGGGTTGGGGATGGAGGACATTTGATCCAACTCTGGCCAGGCTTCTGCTAAATCAGACTTTATTCCAGGCCTCCCCAGGAGTCCTCTTGGGGTCCCCTAGCCCAGCAGGACACCCTGACCCCCACACTCCTTCAGCATCACTTCTGTGCTTGCAAGGAGGCAACTCTGTGGGGTGATGGTGGGCCTGGGCCCCCAAACCCCAGTCCGTGACCTTCCTTCATCCTGTGCCTGGCACAGTCCATGCGAAGAAGGAGTGAAGAAAACCTGCTGAAGTCAGTATAGCTAAGCTGACTTAGAACAGAGTCACTCATCAAGCTGCCACGGAGGGTTCATGGGAAAAGTACTTTATTTTAGTTTAATTAGCCTGAGGATTTGAACTTCCGAACTCCTCAGTTGTGCGTCAATGCCTGGAGATGCCTGTAGGTAGGGCTTATGGAAAATGAAGAACTGAGGAAAGAATGTTCGCCCGCTGCCTGCCTGACGCCTGGAAGCGCGCTTCTCCGGCCAGCGCAGGGGGGTGCTTCCTGCATAGCTCTCAGCTTCTCTTCATCCGGACACCGGGAGATGCCGTCATGTTCAGGGTTTGCTAACACTGAGGACTCTGAATAAATCCGAATCATTTATTTCTAGCCAATGCCTCCTGGTTTATTCCCTACGCTTGGTTGACTGACAGTGAGAAGGCAGCTGCGCCGCTAAATCCCAGCGATAAAGTGCGGTGCCCATTTGTGAGGCTGGCATCAGTCACTCAGGTCATTGAGGTTGGGGGACACTGAGTCCATGGTACCCTCAGAAGAGGGACCTTCAAAATCGGGTGTCCGAGAAGGAGGTGGAGCTCCGATGGGACCTGGGGGGGCCTTCAATCGGGGGGCCCTTGGACCGAGTCAGGAGCCCATGGAAAGTCTTGCCTCGGGTCTGAGGCTTGCGCCGTGGTGGCCTGGGCTCGTCTGGGGGCTGCACGACGATGCGGGGCACCTCAGGCCTGGCGCCTCCCCGCGCCCGGGCCAGCTGCTGGGCCTCAAAGATGGCGCGGGCCCCGGCCAGGCGGGCCTTGGGCCGAGGAGGCGGCCCGGAAGTCGACTCTGGCAGCTGGGCCAGCTGAGCCTTGATCTCCCGCTGCAGGTCCTGCTGCGACAGAGCCACGCCGTGCACCTGTGGGGAGCAGTCGCTGCTGAGTTTGCCTGGACGGCAGGAAGGCAGGAAGCCATGAGGTCCCTGTAGGGCGGGCAGTGCACAGCCCCAGGAAGTGGCTGCGGGCTGAGGGGCTGGCAGGCTCACTGAGGGCGTCATAGCAAGCCACTGAGGGCTGGGTTTTCACATTCTCTGTGCTCAGAGGCAGGGACTAAGCACTGGTTCTCACTATGACTTCGGCTCTGGGACTCAGTTTCCCCGACTGTGCAGCAGGGGAGGGTGGGCAGGGGGCACCCACCTGGGACATAAAGACCTCCTCCTGCAGCTGGGCCGGGGGGATGGCTCGAAGGGCACCGAGTGTCTCCAGGAGCCCTGGGCAGGCCAGGCGCTGTTCTGTGGTGCCCAGCGCCAGGCGCACCAGCGTCAGCCCCACACGGAACAGCACCTTCACACCTGCAGACCAGGCTCGCTCAGTGGGGCCAGCCCACCCCTCCTGAACCTGCATGGGAAGCTGCCCTCTCCCCAGATTCCTTCCACCCTCCCCTCCCCCCCCCCAACTCTATACACAACCCAGGCCAGGACCAAGGCGAAGAGGAGTGCACTTTGAGGTCCCTGGTGAGTATGTCTCAGCAGCCACAGATGCTCCCGGGCAGAGCACCTGCCAGGAGCTGGGGGGGACTGACAGCTTCACACAAAGCCTTCTCTCTCTCTGGGTGTCAGCTCTGTGTTGCTACAAAGCTGGGCCAGGCAGAGGGTTCCCATTAAGGCCCTTCCAGCTTGTCCTGGTTCCAGAGAGATTCTGGCCAGAGCTCCTCCTCCCTAAGCCGAGAGCTCAGTGCCCATGTGCGTGCACACATACGCGTGGACACAGGTGTGACCACGGGCTGTCCCAGGATCCTCAGACTCCCTTCCAGGCAGCCTCGGGTCTGCTAAGGAGCCTAGGGACAACTGTGACTTGTGAAGGGATGACAGGGTCTGTGAGCGTCGTCTTTAAGAAAGGGAGCCCAGGGGGTGCTTGTCCTCAATGGGAGGGCAAGGACAGCTCAGCCACACGGCCCTGACGTCTGAGCTGGAGGGGAGGTGGCCCACAGATGGCAACTTGGACACCATGGCCAGAGCTCTAAGCCAGCCTGGAGCCAACCGGGCACACAGCAGGTGTTCAATGAAAGTGCCGATGGATTTCTACCATAGGTGCGACTGCTGGACAACCCAGATGGAACAGAATGCAGGCAGGGGACTGACGGGAGAAGTGAGGCCGAGCCCCAAAGACCTGGAGTCCGGTTTGGCTCTGCCCTGACTCCCCAACTCTTGGCCTGGCCCTGGCATCCACCCCTCTCTACACACACCCCAAGTCATCTGTAACCTGGATCCTGTGGACAGTGTCCTGCCTGTGTAAATATATTAATTGGTTAAAAATAAAAATAATAAAAAAGTACAATAAACACTTTTATAAAATTTAAAAATAGCCCAGCTGGCGTGGCTCAGTGGTTGAGCAGCAACCTAAAAACCAGGAGGTCACAGTTCAATTCCCGGTCAGGGCACATGCCCAGGTTGTGGGCTCGATCCACAGTGTGGGGCGTGCAGGAGGCAGCCAATCAATGATTCTCTCTCATCATTGATGTTTCTATCTCTCCTCACCCCTTCCTCTCTGAAATCAGTAATAAAAATATTTTTAAAAATAAATAAACAAAAATGTGGTTACAGGAGCCTTCCATCCCCACCCCCAAAATGTAGGTCCCCTCACACAGGTGGCCCCAGGGTACAGGGTGTATGTAGTGAGCACATACCAAGTAGGCACTTGGGCTCCAGGGTGAGGGCCTCTACCGTTGACATGTCCCCGCTGTGCCAGCCTCTGAGCCCTTGCATGGCTCCTGACCTATCTACCTAGAGGGAGCCTCCCAGGTCCAGCCTCCCCTGGCAGAGGCTGCCCTCCCTGTAGTGGTCTCACCGCACAGGCAGGGGCAACCATTCATTACACTGGGAGTGTGTGGCCTGGAGCTAGGCTGTCTCCCCAGAGCTGGCAGGGCACCGTCCCCTCAGCACACCTGGGCACCCAGACCCAGGGCCAGGATGGGCAATAGCGGGGGCGGGGGGGAGAGGGGACAGAGCAGAGCTGGCGGGTTCATTCCTTGAGCACCGAGCACCCAAGGCTATAGCCCTGGCCCCACCGCCCGCCTGACAGTCCCCACTCACCCTCACTGAGGAAGGCGTCCCAGACACGCAGCACGGTGGGGAAGGGCAGGGAGCGGGCGAAGAGGCACAGGAACCACTCGGGCAGGTAGAGCAGGGGCCCGACGCCTACCTGCTGCAGGTGCTTGTGCACCCGTGGGAGCAGCCGCCGCAGCAGGGCCATGAACACCTCGGCGTCCAGCTTCACAGCCTCCTGCAGCCATGTCCGTCAGTACCTCCACTCCCTCCCCAGGCCCACCCCCTGCCCAGCGCCCTTGCTGTGCCCTCTGGCCTCATTCGGCCTCTCACCATGTGGGGCCCATAGTAGCCAGGCAGGTAAAGCTCACAGATCTGCACCAGGCACCAGAAGGCCTCCTGCGGACAGAGCCCAGGCGTGAGTGCCCACCACCAAGGGGAGCGCAGGGCGGGATGAAGGGGTACAGGGGAGCCCTGGGCACCATCTGTGATGGCTCCAGGCAGAAGCCTGAACTCCGTGCTGGGGGGCTTCCTGTGCCCAGACAGAGAGCTACCCATGGTCTGGTCCCAGAGCTCAGGGTGTTGAATTTGAGGGTCACAGGGTTGGGGCTCAGAATTCAAGGACTGGGTTCTTAGAGTCACTGGATCATGTTTGCAAGGTTCAGAACTAGGAGTTGTGCCCTGGCTGGTTTGGCTCAGTGGTTAGAGTGTCGGTCCACAGACCAAAGGGTCCCGGGTTCGACTCCAGTCAAGGGCATGTCCCTCAGTTGCACACTCAGTCCCCGGCCCTGGTCGGGGCACTTGCGGGAGGAGCTAATCGATGTCTCTCTCACATCAATGATGTTTCTCTCTCCCTGTCTCTCCTCCTCCCTTCCATTCTCTCTAAAAAAAACTCAATGGGAAAATATCCTCAGGTGAGGATGAACGAAAAACAAACAGAAACAACTAAAGAACTGGGAGCCACGGGTCAAGGTAGTAACATCCAGATTCCGAGATCACTGAGCAAGGTTCCTGGAGTCAAGGTCATGGTGCTGGAAGGTCACCGAGGATGGCAGTAACGAGGCCCTGGATCACTAGGACGCAATCTGGGAGGCAAGGACCCCAGGTCCCTGAGGTTAGGAAGTCTTGGGTCCAGGGCAAAGGACTACAAGGGCCCAGAGTCACTAGAGTTGGGGATCAAGGGTCCCTTCAAGTACATGAATTCAGAGTCCCTTGGGTTGGGGACAAGGTGAGTGAGGTTGGGGGGTCAGGGTCTGGGGTCCCTAGCGGAGGGTCCAGGGCACTCACCTCCGGGGGCAGATGCATGAGCAGCACAGCAGCCACAGGGCCCTGGGCCTGGCAGTAGCCCTGTTCCGGCCGATATAGGGTGTAGGCCTTGAGTACCTGCAGGAGCCCTTGCTGCCTGTGCCAGAAGACCCCATTAGGCATCCCTTCCCCAACCTTTGGCAGCCTCTGCCCAGACCTTACCACCCAGGCCTTGCCGGATCCCCCGAGATGCAAGACTTGACGCTGGGAGAGCAGGGGTGGAGTGGGGGTGGGAGGGTGTGGCTAGACCTTATGACTGGGGTTGTGAGGCTGGGATCCCTGGGCATCACTGGCCTCGTACCCGTGCCCCTGGGGTGACACAAACATCTCATGCAGAGGGAACTGGCGGTGCAGGTCCCGGCTGATGGTCTCCATCCACTGCGGATCTCCTGGGGCCTCAGCCAGCTTCTGTGGGTGGGCAGGAAGGCGGATGTGAGGACTCAGAGCGGCGAGGGGCTCTGGGAAGGGGAAGGAGGACCCCTGCCTGTGTTTTACCTGGTAAGTGTCAGGGCCGTTCTCCTGACAGACGTGAGCCCCGCACAGCAGGGGCCAGCAGCGGGCACGCAGGGCTGAGGGGATGCCTTTCCGGCACTGCATCTTTACCTGTGGGGGAGGCCAAGGGACCCCAGTAGGCCAGTCCCCCCGCCTCCCCTGCTCCTCTGAGCAGGCACCAAACACAGCCTGTCATCGGGCAGGGGCCACTGTGGGTGGTGGGGAGAAAAGGCAGGAGGTGCGGGACACGGGAGGGGTAGATGTTGGCTGGGCCTGGACCAAGGCAACGGGTGATGAGCCAGGGAGGCCGGTGGGCCACTGTCCCTCTCACCTTCTTGTACCGGCGAGACATGGTTTTCTCCCAGTGTGACGTCATCTCCACCCACTTCATCTCCCTCTGGCGGATGAGGTCTGCGGGAGGGTGACCTGGCCTGGGAGCACAGGTCACAGACATGCAGGTACAGGGCAGCTGTTACCTGGAGCCTACGTGTGGCACTCTCGTGCGACCTGTGTAGCCACTGGGGGTTGACCTGTCACCCAGGAGTTGTTATGGGGACAGGAAAGGATGTGGCTCTGGTGTGGGCAGAAGCAGGAAAGACTAAAGGGGGGTGTAGGTGTGCGTTGGGGGAGGGGCTGGTTGGCTGCCCCCAGAATAGGGGCACAGACAACTCATAACGAAGCTGAGTGGACAGAACCCTGTACTAGAAGCCAGGAGTCCCAGAGCTTGAGTCTGGTTCTGTCTCTGAGCTGCTGTATGACCTCAGGCAAGTTCCTTTGTGTCTCTGAGTTTGTCATCCTGTCTATATGTTGGGAAAGGGGAAGTGTGGGGGAATAGGTGTGGGTTTCTGGGATTTGGATTTGGGATTCTTGGGCCAGAGATTAAAAGGGGAAGAATTTTTGGCTCCAAGGGTAGGTGCAAACCCTCAGAGCCTGGGTACTTGACCCTAGCTGGTTTGGCTCAGTGGATAGAGTGTCGGCCTGCGGATTGAAGGGTCCCAGGTCCGATTCCAGTCAAGGCACATGCCCGGGTTGTGGGCTCAATCCCCAGTGAGGGATGTGCAGGAGGCAGCCAATCAATGATTCTCTCTTATCACTGATATTTCTATCTCTATCTCTGTCTCCCTTCCTCTCCAAAATCAATAAAATATGTTTTAAAAAAGAGGCATACTTGGACCTATCAACCCAGCCCTGCCATCCTTAGGATTCTACCTGGAGCATGAGGAGTGACACTGGTTGAATCTCCAGACCCTCCCAGGACCCTTGAGGTTAGGCCTCACTCTAGAAATTAGCACTCAGCCCTCAGCCCCCATCCTCAATCCATGCATTTCCCCCCCTTTCCCCTGCCCCCTTCCCACTTCCTTCCCCACTTACCCTGGCTCCGCTGAGCTGCCCCCAATGAAGCCATAGCGGTCAGCCTGGCGATATGGACCCGGCCCACTCAGCTCTGAGTCAGAACCCAGAGAGCTGGAATCATCCTGCACCAGGTCCTCTCCTAGGGCCTGGGCCATGCTGTCGCAGACCCTCAGTGTAACAGGCTGCAAGATGTGGGGAAAGCTAGTGTGAGAGGCAGTTCCTGGCCGTTCTGGGGCCTGGGCTCCCATGCAGCCAGTCCCCAGACGCAGAACATGGCTGCGAGGGTAGGGAGGAGGTTTCAGGGTATCTCTGTCCCCCTCAAGTCCCTCTATCGCCTCTTCTGGAGGGGTAGGCCCTGAAGTGGCAGAAAAGCCAGGCCTCAGTACAGAGACCCAACCCCAGGCCCAGCCCCAGCTTACCTTCCTGCTGCACCTCACCTCCTCCTCTCACTTCCTCCTCAGCCACAGCTTCAGCAACTCACTGGGGGGCCCCTCCCCAGTGTGTGTAGGGGAGTCACCCCTTCCTCTCTGAGGCTCTTCCTGCCTACCCCAGCGTCCCTGGGCCATCGGTTCCTCCACCCCTTGGGCAGGCGTGGGTTCCTGTGCTGGCTGTGATGGGGCCAGGGTTGTCAGAGGTAGAGAGACTTCCTCTAGTTTTGAGGAGACTAACATGTAAAACACTCAATTCAGTGAGCTAATGAGAATTATGGTTAATTTGTTTGCTCTTTACAAAGTAATACTTTTAAAAATAAAAATATTTTTAATCGATTTCAGAGAGGAAGAGAGGAGAGATAGAAACATTGATGAGAGAGAATCACTGATCAGCTACCTCCTGCACGCCCCACACTGGGGATCGAGGCGGAAAGCCAGGCCTGTGCCCTGACTCGGAAAGGAACTGTGATGTCCCGGTTCATAGGTGGACGCTAAACCACTGAGCAATGATGGCCAGGGCCAAAGTAATACTTTTAACGTGCACACATGCAGCATTATTATGCTACACAATAGGCAATGATGGGGCTTATAAATAAATATTAATTTAGGTTGCACCACAGACAGGGGGACCCAAAACGGGCTCGAAGTTCCGGCCAGCCGCCTGGAGGGCCACAGAGACTCAGGAGAGGACACAGACGTCCTCAGAGAGAAACAGCCCCTTGCTGTCTCTGAGCCTCAGTTTCCTTTTCTGCACTAGAAGGACTCAATCCACAGTATTTGGGAACCAATTACCAACGTGCTCGCAGCAGGTGGGCGGGACTGTTTAGATCCTGAGAGAGAAAACAACTTCCAAGGGACTTCCGGCCGCAGAGCCTCGGAAAGGGGCTGGGTGATTCCTAGCAGGGGCGGAGCCAGCCTCCACCTCGTCCCGTAAGCCCCGCCCACCGGCCGGGCCCCCGCCCCCGTCTCCAAAGCCCCGCCCCGTCTCCGAAGCCCCGCCCCCGGGGCGCCGCCGCCGCTGCGCTAGGGTCCAGCGGAGGCGCTATGGAGCTGGGGCCGCGGGCCCGGGAGCGGGCGGGGCGGGGCGGGGCGGACCGGGGAGGGCGGAAGGAGCTCCAGGCCGGAAGGAGGCCGCGGAGGGCGGGAGGCAGGAGCGGGCCCGGAGCTGCTGGGCCGGAGCGGCAGAGCCGCCATGTCCGACAGTGAGAAGCTCAACCTGGACTCTATCATCGGGCGCCTGCTGGAAGGTTGGCTGGGGGCGGGGAGGTGGGCCCCCACTGCGCCCTGACGCCCGGCCCGGAAGTGGCACGCGGGGGCGCCTGCCCCTCCCAGGGCCGCTTAGACGGGCGGGGACGGGCCGCGAGGTCCCATGGCCTCAGCCACCCCCCACTCGCGACGCGCTTGTGGAGGAGCCCCCTCTCCTGGGCCTGGGGCGCACGGGTTGGCCTGGTATTTTTGGAGTGAGGGAGAAACCTAGACAGCACCCCCACCCCAGGGTCCTGCGCCGGGCGTGGGGGGAGGTTTGGAGCGGCAGCACCTGCGCATAGCAATCCCTTGGAGCGCCTTGTGGGTAGTTGGGAGGCGCAGCAGCACCATCTGTCCGGGCAAGGAGGGGCCCAAGAGACCCTGGCGCCCCCAGAAGTGCCCTTGGGGCACCCGTGTCGCCCAGCCTCCTCCTGTCTGGGGAACCAGGGTCCTGACGCCCGTTCTGCCTCCAGTGCAGGGCTCGCGGCCTGGGAAGAATGTACAGCTGACAGAGAATGAGATCCGTGGCCTGTGCCTCAAATCCCGGGAGATTTTCCTGAGCCAGCCCATCCTTCTGGAGCTGGAGGCACCCCTCAAGATCTGCGGTGAGACTCCTGCCCAGGCCCCTTTGTTTCCTGAAGGCGGCCCTGGATCCTTCTTATCTTGAGCCCAACCCTGGCCCTGGGTTCAAGTAAAGACCCTGCACCTGTGCTGACTTGGTTCCCTGGGTCACAGGTGATATCCACGGCCAGTACTACGACCTTCTGCGGCTGTTTGAATACGGGGGCTTCCCTCCAGAGAGCAACTACCTCTTCCTGGGGGACTACGTAGACCGGGGCAAGCAGTCGCTGGAGACCATCTGCCTGCTGCTGGCCTATAAGATCAAGTACCCCGAGAACTTCTTCCTGCTCCGTGGGAACCACGAGTGTGCCAGCATCAACCGCATCTACGGCTTCTACGATGAGTGTGAGTAGCTCCGTGCCTGGGGCTGCCCAAGACCTGAAGAGCTCTCCCTGCTCTTCACGTGGCCTGGTGGTAGGGGTGTCCATGTCTGGCAGAGCCCTACCCTCCTGCTGTGGGGTCTGGTGCATGGCTGCTGACGGAAGGCTGTCCCCATTCGAACGCACAGCCCTGTCTGGTGACACTCCCTCTAGTACATCTCCCACGTAAGCACTTAGGACACCTGTCTGGACTGGACTCTGCTGGCCAGAAGCTGAGATAAACCAGACCCAGTCTTGGCCTGGTCCTGCTCATAGGGTGGGGATGGATGCTAACCCCAACATGGTTCCAGATTGGAACTTTGGGGTTCCATGGACTCAACTGCTGTAGAATTCCCCCTAGAAGGCTGGTAGGCGGTGTGTGTGGTGGGGGTTCCCTTCTTATCTTCCATGCTCTTCTCTCAGCTGTGTCTGGGAGGGCCTGGAGGCCTTGCTCATGAGCCATTTCCTTCCTCTGGGCAGGCAAGAGGCGCTACAACATTAAACTGTGGAAAACCTTCACCGACTGCTTCAACTGCCTGCCCATTGCAGCCATCGTTGACGAGAAGATCTTCTGCTGCCATGGAGGTGAGCCGGCTCTGGGGCACCCGCCGAGGGAGTTCATGGGAAGAACCCATGGGGCCTTGGGAAGCTTGCAGCGAGAGGACTTGTTCCTAGTTGCCGGGAACAGCTCTCCTTGGGGTCTGGGCTTGGATGTCACTTATTGCAGGATGTTTCCCTGCTCCTCGGTGTTAGGCTGCACGCGCCGCTGTTGTGGCCTCAGCATTATGCCGAGGACTTTGCTTGCTCCTTTCTCTAGGGAGCTCTGTGCTCTTAGAAGGCAGGGGCTTAAAAGAGACAGAAGGTAATGAGTTCTGCCTGCCTGGGCTCCCAGAAATCCAGGAGGGCCAGGGGGTAGCGGGGGGAGTGTGCGCGCATGCAAAAGCGGATTGGCCAGGGCTTTTGGGGGGAGGCATCCTTGTTTTGAGGCTTGAGGAAGTGATGTGCCACCTGTGTCCTCCAGGTCTGTCCCCCGACCTACAGTCCATGGAGCAGATTCGGCGTATCATGCGGCCCACAGATGTGCCTGACCAGGGGCTGTTATGTGACCTGCTGTGGTCTGACCCTGACAAGGACGTGCAGGGCTGGGGCGAGAACGACCGTGGTGTCTCCTTTACTTTTGGGGCTGAGGTGGTGGCCAAGTTCCTACACAAGCACGACTTGGACCTCATCTGCCGGGCACACCAGGTGGGCTGGCAGCTCTGGTCCAGGTAGGAGAGGGCTCTGGGCAGCCAGCACTTGCTTAATTAACTATGTGCCCCATCCTTGTCCAGGTGGTAGAAGATGGCTATGAGTTCTTTGCCAAGCGGCAGCTGGTGACACTCTTCTCAGCTCCCAACTACTGCGGCGAGTTTGATAATGCTGGCGCCATGATGAGTGTAGACGAGACGCTCATGTGCTCCTTCCAGGTGGGGACAGGGACAGGGAAGGAAGGGGCTGGTGGCCCCATGGCTCAGCCCCATGAGCCTGACCAGCGTTGTCTCTTTTAGATCCTCAAGCCCGCCGACAAGAACAAGGGGAAATATGGGCAGTTCAGCGGCCTGAACCCTGGTGGCCGGCCCATCACCCCACCCCGTAACTCCGCCAAAGCCAAGAAATAGCCTCCACGTGCCCGCCCTCTGCCCTAGATGGTGGATTGTACAGAAACCACACAGCATGGAGGGGGTCGTGCTGCCTTCCTAGGCCTGTGTCACAGGGAACATGGAGCCTTGATGTATTTTCTCTTTTTTTAATGAATCAATAGCAGTGTCCAACCCCCAGGGCTCCCTCTGCCTGTGCCTTGGTGGCTGCAAGCAGGATCCTGGGGCTGAGGCTGCAGCTCAGGGCAAAGCAGGGCCAGATTGTGGGTCTCCAGCCTTGCTTGGCCTCAGGGCTGGCAGCCAGATCCTGGGCAACCCATCTGGTCTCTTGAATAAAGGTCAAAGCTGGATTCTCGCCCTGGCCTGTCTCCCTTGTCCCAAACAGTGGGCCTGGCACTCTTTTGCCCAGAGCCACTTGAAAGGGCTGGCTTGCCGGGCATGGGGCCCCAGCCACATGTTAATGTCCATAGGGCCTCACTAGAATTCCCAGTCAGAGCCAAAAAATACTGAAAAAGCAAAGCCAGCCATAGGACATCCCCGATTTGGAGGAGGAACAAGTCATGATTGTCAGAAAAAGTTGATCAACGGGGCGGAAGCCCCACTGTGATTTCTTAAGTAAGGTAGGAATCCAGCCTTGGCCACGAGGTTGGAATAAGGTGTGGGACCTCCTATCAGGTGGATCTCCCCTCGAAACAGACATGATTGGGGGGACACGACAGGACCCAGGCAGTTCCCAATAGCCGGCTGGGGCATGGGGATACAGCAGGACCAGCCAGCTCAGCTCCAGCCCACCTTGACCAACGCCATCATGGAGACCCAGCCCCGTCCCTGCTGGCGCTGAGGAGCAGGAGGCTGTGGGTTCATCTAGCGCAGGGCCTCTGGGCACAGAAGAAGTTCTCAGTTCAGCCTTCACCCTCACTGTCTTCAGCCAACACAGGGCTGGGGCCCAGGGGGGAGTGTGCAGGGGCCAGGATGGAACCAAAGAACAGTGAGCGGAACTGGAAGAACAGGAAGCTGAGTGAGTTGTGGAGGCTGCTCCCTCCTGGCCTCCCATCCTCTGCCTCCACCTCCAGCCCCTACCTTCTTGGGTGGGGGGGTCCCAGGCACTGTACGGAGCTCAGCCTCAGCTTCGTCTTCCTCTTCGGAGTTGCAGAGGGGCTGGAGGCCAGGTGAGAGGGAGACAGAGGGGAGGGTTCTTGAGCTCTCACTGCCCACAGTGGTTCCCATGGCGATCATGTAAGAGTCAATGTCATCGCTGGCAAAGTCGTCCAGCTGGGGGGTGCTGCAGGTGAAGATATGTTGGTGAGAAACAGGAGAAGAGCCCACCTTGGAGGGCTGTGGTAGGGGTTGGTGTGGGGGCCTTGCGACCACTGGTGATCTCAGTTTTATTACTTCCTTATTTGGTTGGAGGAGAGAGGAAAGGAGGGTTAAGTGGCGACTTCCTGGAGAGGCTGGGCCTGGAATCTTTTGATCAGAGTTCAAATAGGGGCCTGAGGGAGGCATCCTGAGGGCCCATTTAGCTCAGCTGGGGGAGGAGAATAGTAAGACCGGTGAGCTGGGCCCCTTTGGGCCCAATATCTCACCTTCCCAGGGGATAGGAGCTGGAGAGCACTAGGGCCCAGGGACCTGCTGGGCAGGGGGCCAGACTAAACTTCCTCTGCTTAAACTATACTCGTCCTGTCCTCCCCAACCCACCTACCCTTCCAGCCACCTGCTTTTCACCCAGGCAGTCCCTAGCCTCCAACAACCCCCTTTCCCCCTAGTCTGGGAGGAAGCTCAGTGGGGCGGTCTCAGCCAGAGAAGGAAGCTAGCCTGACCTTGGGACGCTTCCCCTGGGTGGGAGGGATCTGAGCACAGCTGACCGGGAAAGGCAGGCTGAGCCAGTGAGGCTGGAAGCACTGGAGGGGCTGGGGCCTTACAGGAATGTGTGTGTATGGAGGGGGAGGTATTGAAGCTGGAAGCAGCAGGCTCGGGCAGGGTGCTCAGAGCCGCTTGGGAGGGTGGGCCTGTGGAAACCCTCACCTGTGAGCCTGGTGTTGAGGCGCTGGCTGGCAGGGCTCTGGGAAGTGCAGGTCCTGGGAGTTTGGGGTTGGCTCCGAGAGTGTAGCCAGCACAAAGTGGCCATCCAGCAAAGAGTCCTTGATGGCAAAGATGGCTGGCCTGGGCAGATGATGGGTCCCACACAAGCTAAGGGCCCTTTGGCTCCTGGCACCCCAGAGCCCTCCCCTCCCTCTCCTGAGGCTGGGAGTTACCTGCCGGGAGCATCAAAGTGAATGCTAAGAGATAAATTTGCTGACTCTGCAAAGCTCAGGAGCCCCTGGGAGGAGAGAGCAGAGCATGAGGCCTTGGGAGGACAGGGAGGATGGGATGGTGAAGGTATGGGGGGAACCTCACCCGGAATTCTTTGAGGCAGAAAGTGATGGCCACCCCTTCTTCGGCCTGCAGCTGCTGGAAATCCTCCTGTGCAATGCTCATCTCGGTCACCATGGCTTTGATGGTGCTGTCTGTGGAGGCAGGAACAAGAGGAACCTGGGCCCATGGTCCTAGCTCCTCCCGCCCCATCACTCCCTATTCCAGGCCCTGTCCCGATCCCTCACCTGCCTCCTCCTCCTGGTAGCTTCGCAGGATGACCCTGCGACCATGGCCAATGCCCAGCGTCACTTCAGCCAGCGCAGGGGGGAAGGGCAGAACAGCCTCCCCTAGAAGCCTGTGAGGAGCGCAGAGCAGTACACCTAAGTGGTTTTGCTCTCAGAGGACCGGAGGCAGGACAGTGACACATGCACCAGTATGGAAGTGGGACGGCCATGGGCCAGGCCTAGCATGCCCCAGGAAGGAGTACAGGGTGAGCAAGACATGGTTCCGCCCCATCAAAAACTCCCAGCTGTCATGGCAGCAAAGTCCACTGTAAGGGACAGGGCAGACCAGAGCAGAGCCCAGAGAAAGCAGCAGGAAGGACGGGCTCTCCCAGGCAGGCAGCACCTGTCCATCAGGCGTGGGAAACCGCGCCCGCTCTGTCCTTACACCTGGCTTTCAGGAGGAACCCGACATCCTTGTTTTTTTAGGATCCTTTTTTCATCCATGTCTTTTAGGGTTACATGGTAATAAGTAGTTACAAATGAAGTAATATTTAGAATTAGCCTCAAGACAGTTGGGACAGGAGCTGGCATCTTTTGTATGTGTTTAAAATTATAAGAAAAAGAGAAAAATTACTCATTAAAAAAAGAAATAGCCTCAAAATCCAGAACAGAGGTGACAGTTTTCCCTCCTTCTCGACCTAAAGGAGCAGTGCTATAAACAGAACTCAGAGACCATACAGTCAGGACCCAAAGGGACCTTCAAGGCCCCATGACCTATGGCTACCAAAGGAAGTGAACAAGACCCTGGGCTGCGTGAAGGCCAAGAGCACCCAGCATGGGTGGGGAGGGGGTGACCCCTCTGCACTGGTTCCCAGGGACCTGGGCCTCCACTGCAGCCCCCACCTCCCGGCCCCTGGGTGCCCTGCTGCCCAGATGGTTCCAGCTCCAGAGCTGCTTGTTTAGGCAGGACCTCCTGCTGTGACCTGAGGACTCGAGGCTAAAGTCGGGGCAGGTAGGAAGAGAGGCTGCCCTTGAATGGGGAACACCCCAGAAGGGTAACCAAGCCACAGGGTTCTGAGGCCTGAGCTACAAAGCTTGGTGACAGACTTCCAAGGCTGCTCCGGCCAGCGACCTCCTCTCCAGAGGGCTGACTGGCCAGAAAGACAAGCTGGACCCTTGGGGTGAGAATACAGGCTCCTAAAGACAGTGAGGAGCCTACAGCAAGGGAGCCCTGTCCCTCCACTCCGCCTCTTAAAGAGACAGACAAGGACCTGAGGCAAAGTGGGCTGGATGACCGCTGAGGCTGACAGAAGCCCTGCAGGAAAACCGGTAGAGGTGCCTTCTTAAACTGAGCCCTGAGGCCCCAAAGAAGGAAGGTGGCATACTTACTTTGCTGGGCCCCGGAGCAGATAGGGGCACGAGGCTGGGTTGAAGACAGCCTGCAGGGACTCACAGTCCTGGAAGGACAGGTTGTGAGTCTTTCTCACCCCTGGACGGGCAGACAGAGTCTCAGGACCTCGCCAACCTCACCCCCACACCCCAGGAACCCCCTTGCGGGCAGCTGCCTACTCACCATATTTGCAGTGCAGCTGGACCACCAGGCGGCTGCTCCTGCCATTCATGGAGATGCAGCATTTCTCCACCGTCTTCTCCAGCATCGCCAGCGAGCGGAAGACTGACAGGAATGACTAAGTGGGGGAAACACACCAGGCCAACACTGCACCTCCAGCGACCAGTTCTCGGGTCCTCTGTGGGCCCCAGCCCATCATGGACTCAGGACCCTCATACCAGGAAGGGAGCTCCCACAACACTGGTCACTGACACGTTTCTAGGCCTCTGTTCATGCTGCTCCCTGTCTGGAATGCCTGGCAAGCCCTGCTCGAATGTCACCTCCCTCTCCAGGTCCCTGATGGGGCTGGTCACCCTCTCATCTGCCATTCCCCCCTGCAGCTGCCTTCACTGTGCTCCTCGCTGCACTGTGCACTGCACTGTCCCTGCTCACACATCTCTTCCCAGGCAGCATCTTCCGAGTGCCCAGAGCAGCCACGCTGCTGCGGGGGGCTCCCGGGGTCAGTACCACCGCCGAGGGAAGGACCTCACCTTCATCAGGATCTTACAGCGTGGCGGGTCCTGACCAGGGGTGGCCGCCTGGTACAGCTGGAAGAAGAGCGGGGCGAAGAGGAAGCAGGCATAGGCAGAGCGGGAGGAGTTCACGGTCCGGAGAGAGAGCTGGGCAAGGAAAAGCAGGGAGAGGGGCGCAGTCAGGGCAGCGACAGGCCAATCCCTCTGGCCGGCTCTTGCTCACACACTTGCCCTAAAGCCCTGCACCTCCACCATCACCTGCTGGAATCCTGACCCCTTCCAGTCATCGGATACCTTCTCCACGAAGCCTCCCCAGAGCTGGCCTCAGCACTGCTCCCACCAGGGCCCTTTCCCCTTAGTCACCCCCACCGGCCACCTGGCACTTCGGGGAGAGCAGTTGTTCTCAATTCACACACAGGCCTGGGAAAGCGACGGGGCCCAAACGGATGCCCCAGCCCCGGGGCTTGGACACTGAAACCAGCTGACCAATCCGTCCCGGCATCCTGCCTGGCGGAGGCGAGACTCAAGGCCAGGTTAGGGCTCCCTGTTGGAATCCCATCCGGCCCCATAGCCCAGCGCCTCACCCCGTCTTCCAGGGGCTCCAGGTAGAGCTCGTCCCCGATGCGGGATAGAGAGTGGACGGCCTTGCCGAGCACTGCGTGGGGAGAGGAGAAGCAGGGGTTAGGCTGCAGCCTCGGGCAGGCCCACGTCCCCCGACCCCGGCCAGTGCCCACTCACCCTTCACGTTGCCGCCTGTGACCAGACACTTCATGCTGCCCCGGCACCGAGGCCGGGCCCGGCCCGCGCCCGCGCCGAGACCCGCTTCCTCTCCCCAGCGTGCGCGGCGCGGCGCGGATCGCCTTCGCGCGCCCCGCCCCTGACAGCCCCGCCCGCCCCTCCATTGGCCCACACACCCGGCCTCCGTCACGTGAGGAAAGCGTTTGCAACTCCACCGCCACGTGACGGGGTCCCTTAGGGGAGGTCACGTGAGCCGGCCGCGCCCGGCGCGCACCTCGTTGGTTTCCTCTCGCAGGCCCGCGGCTACGCAGCCGAGCGCGAGGACCACCGGGGACGCGGCCCCGGGTGCTCGGTGCGGGTTTAGTGCGGATTTCCTAGGTGTCGAAGCAAGACCGCCCGCGCCCGACCCGGGCCGGAGGCTGGGATACAAGCTGCAGCCACCAGCGCCCAAGCAAGATGAGAGCGATTGCGCCGGATCCCGTGGCGCGAAGCGCCGTTCCTTCTGGCGTCGAGGACCTTTCGCTGATGGATGGACATAAGGTTCTCGGGCAGAAAGGGCTGCCGGCGCACCTAGCAGGGGAGGCGAGGAGAGAGGCTCCGCGGGGTGAGGGTTTACCCCGTGGGCGAGGGAGCCGCGCGGGGCGCGCTTATGAGAAGCAGTGGACACGCCCTTACGTGGCCATTCAAACCAACAAAGCGCAAAACCCGGGCTGTGCAGAAGGAAGGGCTTCACCAGCCAAAGGGTGTCTGCTGGCCCTGGGCGCCAGCCCCGTGTGATGTGGAAGGAAGGCCTGGGCGGGTCTCCTGACCCGGTTTCCCGCAGCACCCAGGCTCTGAGGCGCTCCGAAGGGCAGCCTGGCCTTGCCTTGTGCTGCTGTCTGCAGCGAGGATACCTTTGTGTGCCCTCCAACTCCTACCCTGCCATTGTGGACCCCGCTTTGTTTCCCTTCTCCTTGCCCTCATCTCCTCTCCTGCACTGGGCTCTCCGGGAGGTTAGCCTTTCCTCCCGGAGGGATCAGTGTAAATGGCACCACCTCTGTGCAGGCTTTTAGGTAAGTAAACTTGGAGTCATCCTTGCCCCCACCTTCCCCTCACCCCACTACTACAGTTTTTGGCAAGTCCTGAGTCTACCTCCCAAACAGATGACAACTTCAGCCTTCCTCTTCCCTCTCCAGAGCCATCATTCTGGCTAGGGACACCGTCATTTCTCATCGGACTGACTGACCAGGAGCTCTGTCTCTGTCTCATCCAGTCTACTCTCCATGCAGCACCTGAAACGTCACCATGTCATGCCTCCCCCTTGTTTACACTTCCCATAAAACCTACACTCTTTACCCCAAACCTCAGGAGCCACCCAGCCTCTCCACCTGTCCCTGCCTCCTGCACAGCCAGCCGTTCTCTGAGCCATCATGTCCTTTTCCGTCTTGGGATCTCTGCACAGGCTGTTCCTGCCCCTGGGGGTGCTCTGCTCCCTTCTCACATGCTGGCTCCTTTTCCTGGGGCTTAGCTTCAAGGAATAGGCCTCTGCCCCTCCCCCATGTCCCCCTTCTCTCTAGCTAAGCCCTTGCTCTGGGTTAGTCACAGCACTCAGCACAACTCAACAGTATTCCACACGTGTGTGCATTTATTCAACGGGTGTCTTCGCCCTCAGTAGAGGGTAGTACATGTGTTCAGTGGGTAAATGTGTGACCCAAATGAAGATGAGCTGCCTCCAGGTCACTGCATTTCTCATAGAATCCACACTCTTTACCCTAAACCTGCCCAGCCTCTCCACCTGTCTGTGGCTCATGGCCCCACCCTTCCCTGGACAAGAGCTCCCCACGCTGTTCTGTCAGAAGAACAAGAACCCAGCACAGCTGTGCTCTTTCTTGCCTTTCGCCGCAGAGGTCGTCAGCATAGCCTCACAGCTTCTCCACCTCACCTCTGCCTCACTCCACTACCTGGGCAGCCCAGCCGGAACAGGAGCTAAGACACCAAAGCTCTCTGCACGGCCAGGAACGGAAGCTGTGATCATGCGGTCCTGTCTGCCCGACCCCTCGGTCTGTAGAGTCTTATGGCCTTGAGGTCTTTGGAGCAAGGCCCTGGGGAGAGGAAGACAGACTTCAGGTCTCTCTCTCTCTCTCTCTCTCTCTCTCTCTCTCTCTCTCTCTCTCATGTGCACACACACACACACACACCTGTCAAAAGTCGGAATCTGCCCTTCTGAAGGGCTCAGACAACAGGAGGCTAGAGCAGGAGTCGGGAGGCCATTTCTAGTCAGAGCTCCAACACGGATTCGCTGTGTGACTTTGTGTAAGTCCCTCCCTGGCTCTGCGGCTGTTGGTGGCATGAGATGCTCACTGCTGCCTTGGCTTCCCTATGCCCCTCCTCTGGCCGTAGCTCTAGAAAGGAGCTGTCATTGGCTGTCTTTTTTTGTTGTTGTTAATCCTCACCTGAGGATATTTTTTCCATTGATTTTTAGAGAGTGTGGAAGAGAAGGAGGGAGGTGGGTGGAGAGAGAGAGAGAGAAACATTGATGAAAGACAGGGACATCCATTGGTTGCCTCCCTCATGCGTCCTGACCCGGCTGGAGATGGAACCTGCAACCCAGGTAGGTGCCCTTGACTGGGAATCAAATCTGAAACCTTCTGTGCTCGGGCTGACACTCTAACCACTGAGATTACCAGCCAGGGCTCTTTTTTTTTTTTTTTTTTAATGTTTTTATTGATTTTTAGAGGAAGAGAGAGAGAGAAAAGAATAATGTGAGAGAAACATTGATTGGCTGCCTCCTGTATGCACCCTTGCCAGGGATCGACCCTGCAGCCTGGATCTGTGCCCTGACTGGTGCCCTTTTGGTCATGGGATGAGGCTCAACCAACAGCCACACCAGCCTGGGCTGTAATTGGCTGTCTTGCTTGCCCCAGGCAATGGGGCCAGAGGGGTCTCTCCAGGCTGTAGTTGGCACAGCCAACAAAATCTCTCAGGTCCAGAAGGGAGGATCTACAGCGGGGGCATGAGCACCTCAGAACTGTCGGGAACCCTTTGTGCTAACAGAGCAGGCGGAGAATATAGGGAGCCCAAAGATGATTTGGGATCTATGCCAGAAGTCAGGAGGCCTGGGGGGCCTCCAGCCCTACTCACAACTTCAAGCAAGACTCTTCTCTGGGCCTCAGTTTCCCCTTGATAAAAATGAGGGGATTGGATGAGATGCTCCCTCAGAATCCTTTCAAACCCTAGATTCTTAGTCTTCACCATACCCACTTTTGACCTCCCACAAGTGCGTATGTGGGAGGCGGGAGGCTCGAATAGGGGACAGAAGAAGGTGGTTACCATTGCAAACTTTTTTTTTTAATCCTCACTTGAGGATATTTTTTTCCATTGATTTCTAGAAAGAGTGGAAGGGAGGGAGAGAGAGAAACATCGATGTGAGAGAGACACATCGATTGGCTGCCTCCTGCTGGGGTCAGGGAACCTGCAACCTGAGATACGTGCCAGGAATCAACCTCTCGACCCTTCAGTCCTAGGGCTGATGATCTAACCACTGACGAAACTGGCCAGTGCCCATTTCAAACTTTAAAAATAATTATCTGTCGGGAAATTTCAGTTCAACCACTACTTATCACCCAACTGGTTAGGTCTGAAGTCGCAGGAATCCCCAGAGCTCAGTAATTCATTTAATACAGAAACACATTTCTAAGTTCAGGAACGGTACAGGATACAAATCCCTGCTGCCCTGGGCTTCCGCTGCGCTGGAGGCTCTGATGTGGTCCAAATGTGTGGTTCTGCTGGGATGACCGAGGGGGCAAGGCAGCCCTAAGCTGCTGGCTGGGCACTACTTGCCCACCTGTAAGTGGTTCACCGGGTGCCAGTGGTGCCTGTAGGCAGGCCCTGTCCAGGCCTTTCTCATTCCCCAGCCTTTCTCCCGGCAATCAGGGCAAGCTCAGCACATACGATGGCTTAAGCATATATTGAATGACTGAAGAGCGTAACATTCAAAGTGGTTACAAGACTTGGACTCAGGTTGTCTATTGAGGTGGACAATGGGATTCTAGGCTCTACCCTGCCTAGATCTGAATCCTGGCTTCATCACTTGTAGGTTGTGTGCAAATGGACACGTTGCTGATATTCTCTGAGCCTCAGTTTACTCATTTGTAAACTGGGGGAAGGAAAGGGCTGTTGTGAGGATTAAGTTAGTGTTTATATAGCTCTTAGCATGCACTGTCAGTCTTACTATGATGATTATTGCTGTGTCCCACTACCTCCATCTTGTGTGTGCCCTCCCTCACAGGATTCCAGGGTCAGAACCAAGAACAAAATAAATTATCCTTAGGGAGGAATCCACACTAGGAAGCAGGGAGGGAAGACCCTCAGAGAAACATGGCAAGGAAAAGGCCCAGAGGCCAGGGACTGGAAGAACTCGCAGGACTCAGGTGGGGCAGAGGTCAGCCCCAGGGGGAAGGTGTGGGGGAGGCTGTGGCTATTGCCATGTGCGGGCCCCTCGATGCCTTCTGCCTCGTGAGGGGAATGTAAGTCCTTTGTCTTCCCAAGCTGCCAGAGGGAAGTGGCTGTGCCCACACTGCCAGGCACGGTGCGTAGACAAGACCAGGTCTCTGCACTCTGCAGGGCAGGAGGTAGAGGGGAGATGGGAGGGAATATTCTAAACCCACAGCAGAGAAGGAAAGGGGGAAGCATAAGCTTGTTCACCAAAATCCGCACGCTGGAATTACAGGCCCCCTTGGAGCACAAGTGAGGTAAGTTTAGGACAAATCAAAGACAGCGTGCTTCACCCAGCAGGGGAGGACGCCGATGGAACTCATTACCCCAAGATGTGGTCTCGGCTGGGAATATAAATAGCTTCACAAAAGGTTTAGATAAATCTGTGGATGACAGCTCCATTCATGGCTAGAAGGGGAAGGAAGCTGTTTGGGGCCTGCTGGCCTGTGGGGAAAGCCTCAGGGCGGGACCTGGCCTTCCCAAGAGCAGCTCAAGAGGCCCAGGTCAAAGGCAGGCTTCAGGCCACAGGAACCCCACGTGGCAGCATCAGTGTCTGGCAGGCTAGAGCCCCGTCTGAATCCTGGGCTTCTTTCCTCAACCCCCAACACTTGCTGTCTGGGGAGATAAGCGCACTACCAGCTCTGGGGAGTCCTGGCCAGGCTGTCCCCTAAAGGGACCAGCAGAGGGAGACAGACACCGTGTCCAGTCCCAGTTCCCAGAACAGAGTTGGGCTACTCTGCCTGTGGGGCAGGCAAGCACCCGTGGGGCCCAGCTCTGTGCCCAAGCCAGCTAGGTACCTGAGGAAGGAGGGGCTGAGATGGGTTTATTGCAGTGCCGGGTAAGGGGGAGAGACTAGGGAATGGGGGTGGGGTGGGAAGGAGGCCACTAATTAAGAGCAGAGTGGCTCTGGAGCCATCTTGCCCTCTGTCCCAGGAGACCCAGAGCCCCTGGCTGGCAGGCCTGGATCTCTATAGTTCCAAACTGTTCCATGGGGCACATACAGGAGCTTGTGAAAGCTCCTCCCCAGCCCCAGCAAGGTTCCAGGCCAGGTGTGGCTCTTCCCTTTCTGCCACTCAGATTCTCCCCAGCCCCTCTGGAAGTCTTTCCTGACATCTCCGTCCATTAACCTTTCTGTGCACCACAGCCCTTTAGAAACCTGAAGTTCTTGAGTAACTGTCTCTAACAAATTCTGTAGCAGGCTGAAACTGACATGCACAGGGGAGAACGTGTTGTGGTCCTCAGAAAGGTGCCTTGGGGGCCAGTAGGGGTGAGGGGGGCTCCTCAGAGATCCAAATTACCCACATCTTGCAGACAGATGACCTGAAAGTTCAGAATGGAACGGGCACCCAGCATAGTCAGTATCAACTTGCTTCTCTCAACCTTTCCGAGCTCACTATGCCCTCACTGTTGCCTCTCCCACTCCACCCTCCTTTAACACATTGAACCCCTTCTGGAGGCTGTCTGGGGTGCAAATTCAAATGCTCAGGAATCGTTTACCATTGGAGGAGAGTTGAGCAACAGCCCAACTCTAGAACTCTCTAGAATTCTGTGTCTGTGCCCTGTGTGGGGGAGTCAGAGTGGGGGTGATGGGGACAGGCTTCAGGAAGGCAGAATCAAAAGGACAGACAAGGCACAGACAGAGGGGCATGCAAGGGGGTAGTGGCATCATTAGTGAAAGCAGGAGGATAGGGCATGAGGGGCAGATAACAGTAATATTTAACATTGAGTGCTAAGTGCCAGAGATTGACTTGTGTTAACTGGATCAACCCTTATTCTGAGGAAGGTACTGTTATCATCACCCCTGTGTTATGCAGGAGAAAATAGGTGTGCAGGGATCAAGTGATTTGCCCAAAGTCACACAGCTAGTAAAGATGGAGTGGTCACCCTCAACTGTGTCATTCTCCCAATAGTGCAGGCACTTGGGATGGCAGGCACTGAGATGGGACTCCCATCACTGCTTCCCTGGGATGGCCCAGGGAGATGCTGTCTGTCCTCTGGCCCCCAGGGTCCCTGAGAAGTCCAGACATTCTGGAGAAAGTCCTGAGAAGCTTGAAGGAGGGTGGCTGGTGAGGAGGGAGGGGACAGAGCAGGAGGAGCCGGCAGTGACTCAGCAGGGCAGGATAAGGATCTTTCAGCCCAGGGAGAGGTAACCCCACTCCTTTGCCAGGGGAGACGGAGTCACTGAGCCTGAGGCATGGGTTGGCCAGGGCAATGGAACATCCTGGAAGAATGGGGGGAGTTTCTGACAAGCAAGGGAGGAGTTGAGCATGGGGTATCCCTTCTGCCCCTGCCCATCTCACACACCTGTCACCCAGACATCCTTGCAGATGAGTAGAGCCCAGGCAGGGCAGGGAGTGGCCCGAAGCAAAGCCTGGTTCCTCTTAGCTTCACGTGGAGGCAGTGGGTGTGGTGTCCTCGGGAGGCCTGAGCTGGTCCAGGTGTGGGTGGGGGCACAGGGCAGGGTAGGGCCCTTGCTGAGGTGGGAGGAGGCCCAGGGGTTTCCGCTGACATCATGGCCAGCTCAGGGTGAGACAGGGCCCTCTGGGCTCTTGCCCGCTGGAGGGAAAGGGAAAGTGCCCACCCCTGCTGCCTTGTCTCACCAGCTGTCCTCAGTGGCCCCCGGGCCTGCACATTCCCACTGGAGTGTTCCCTCGTGGTGGTGAAGAGCGCTCTTCCCGGGTTGGGTCCCTGGGGGCCTTGTCTGGCCCTAGGTACCTAGCCTCTCAGCCTACCTAGCCCCTCCCTTTGCAGGCCATATAGTATGGCCCTCAGGAAGTACAGGGACACCCTGGTCCTGGTTCTGCAGATGGGTGGTCCTCTGACTCCCAGTTCAGTGCTCAGTCCTAATTCAAGCTTACTGCCCCTAGATCTACAATTGTGGCTGAGGGCATAGTGCCTCTCCCTGACCCAGGAGGCGATGTGGGTGACAGCCTAGCGTCATAGTCAATTCTCGTCAGTAGTGGGTGGTGGGCAGGGGAGTGGGGGTTGTCCCTAGGAACAGCTTAGCATCCTGAAGAGACTCAGCACCCAGCTTAGCTCCCTCGTGGACAGGGCACTGGCAAGTCCTGTTTCTGGAGCTGCTCCTTCCCAGAGTCCCCTCCCAGGTTTGATTCTGTGAGGGTTAGTTAAGAGGACATGGCGCCGAAGTTCTGGTTCTACTTGTGTGACCTTAGACAGGTGACTTCATCTTACCCAGCCTCAGTTTCCTCACATATAAAATGGAGAAGCAACAGTTCCCATTTTACAGGGTTATTGTAAGAATGAGATGGCCCTGGCCATCCACTGTGGCTCGGTTGGTTGGAGTGTTGTCCTGTGCACTGGAAGGTTGTGGGTTTGATTCCTGATCAAGGTACATAGCTAGGTTGTAGGTTCAATCTCCAATCAGGGTGCAATTGATCAATGTTTCTCTCTCTTTTTAAAAAAAATTTTTTTTTGTATAAACAAGTGCTCTATTTTTGCACTCATGGTTTATTTATTTAATCCTCACTCGAGGATATTTTTCCATTGATTTTTAGAAAGAGTGGAAGGGAGGGAGAGAGACAGAGAGAAACATTGATTGGTTGCTTCCTGCACAGGAACTGCCTGCAACTGAGGTACATGCCCTTGACTGGAATTAAACTGGGACCCTTCAGTCCCTGGACTGACATTCTATCCACTGAGCAACACTGGCTAGGGCCAATGTCTCGCTCTTACATCAATGTCTCTCTCGCTCTCGCTCTCTCCCTCTTCCTCCTCCCTTTCCTGCATGCACACAGGCAAGCCTCCACTCCTCCACCCCATAGCCTCTTACGGTTCCTCTCTGTGTCCCTGGCACTTGGCATGGAGTAGGCACTCAGAGAATGGTTAGGGAACAAATGAATGAATTCGTGGGTATCCTTCCTCACCTCCGTGGGCTTCTCTACCACATACTCCTGCCCACCCATCAGAAGGGCATCAGACCAGAAGCCTCCCCGGTTTAGGGATCCAGGACACTCAGAGGCCAGTGCCCCTTACAGCGCTAATCTTTCAGCTGCCTGGGACATGGTGGTGGTGGAGCATCTGGAGAGCCTTCCCTGGGGATACCAGTTATGGGGGGGGAGGTGGGAGGGAGAAGTGGGAATCTAGCTCATCTGTAAGCCAACACTGACTCAACCCCATCATTTTGGAGGGCAGCTCAGTCATCACCTGGTGCCAGCCCTGCCCCCTGCCCAGCCACACCCCTTGGAGCCTTATCTGCTACCAAACTGTGAATGGTAAGGCTTGGAGTCTAGAAGGCCTGAGAGAGAGGGCAGCAAAGCAGCATCTGCCTCCTCAGCCCCCTGATACTCCCACCATCCTGTGGAGGAGTTGGTGGAAGGTGGTCCTATCCCATTCCACAGAGAGGTGATGGGCTTGTCCCAAGGCCACACTGACCAATTGGAAGCCCAGCCTTCTGACTCCCAGCCTGGCCCTGTGCCTCTGCAAGGAGCCTTGGACCTCTGTCCAGTGTACCTCAGGCCCCTGCCTATAGCTGCTACTGCCCCCTCCTCCCCACCCCGCCATCCAGTCACATTCCTACCTCGAAGCTCTCCCTCCTCCCAGAGCTCTCCTCCCCTCACCATCCTCTGATCTCCAGGGTTCATGGGTGTTTCTTGTCACAGGACTGTGACATTCTTAAAGGCAGGGGTGGGCTTTCCTCCTTCCTTGTCTTTTCTAGGACCTAGAATCTAGCGGGGGCTCAGGAAATGCCTGCACAACACGCCAAGATCTGGAACTCAGGTGTGTGTGGGGTGTTTCCTCTAACCACTGCCCTGCCCTCAGCAGCAATGAATAGGAAGAGCCACAGGGGAGCAGGAACCTTCCGGAGGTCCCAGCTGGAAATCAGAGGGCAGCCAGCCACCTATGCCCTGCCACCCACAGAAACCCTGGAGGTGCCATTCCTACTCTGCCTCTCCTTCCTTCCTTTGAGTTCCAATAGCCCACTCCCATTTGGGATTTGGTAGAAAAAAGGCATAGTCTTTATTCCAGCCCCCACCCCAACCCAACTGGCAGCTCCTAGCCTGCTGCCTTTGCCCAGACATGGCAGAGGGGCACAGGCAGCTAGGAGATGGAGTTGATTTTCCTTTGGCAGTAGAGAAGAGGGGGAGGGGAGAGGCTTGCCCCCCATTCCTCCATCCTCCCCCCACCACCACAGAGAGGGGAGAGGGCTGGGATACAAGTCCAGACAAGAGGCAGAGGCAGACAGGACTTCCTCAGCTTGTGGGGTCACAGTATCAAGCTCAGGGGCTGTGTGTAAAGCCAACTGTTCCTGCACCCACCTGGCCTGGTCCTCCTTTGGGAGTTGCAGCCCTTGGTTCCTTTGAACCAGAGCTTCTTAGACTCTTGAGGTGAATATTTGAGGAGGGGGGCTCCCTAGGAGGAGGCAACATGGTAAGCTCCCCCTCAACTACAGAGTCTGTTCCTCTTCCTCCTTGACTCCTGCTCCTCCCCTCCTTCCCACTCCCACCCATTTATTTGCCTTTGTGTCTCCTCTTTCCTGTTCTGTCCCTTCCCTTCTCCCCCTCCTCTTCCCTCAGCCCCCACCCTCCTCCTTCAGCTCCCCTCTCCCCCTTTTTCTCCTGGCCCCCTCCTTCTCTCCCTCGGTGGGGCTGCTTTCTCCCTGACTCAGCAAGGTGCTTTATAAGGTGCTGAGGGGGCTCAGCCAAATCCAAACCACATTGTCTGTGCAGACACTCTCCACAAGGAGCCGGCTGCAAACCAGGGAGAAGGACTTGAGCGGTTCCCCACTCCCTCTCCCCTTCCCTCCACGGCTCCCTCCCTCTGACAGGGTGGCTGCTAAGGGACCTCCTGGCTGGCCTCAGTGCCAGTCACTCACTGGGCATCTGCCTTCTTGACCTTGGCATGGGCATCAAAGATCATTGGGCTCGCTGGCCAAGAATGTCATTGAAACTTCAGCATTCAGGCTGGGGGAATAGGGAGGGTATGTGGGGGAAGAGGGAGGCCCTGAGCACTTTTCCAAAGGGCCCCTCTAAGGCAGATGCCCTAGAGCCCATCAGAGCTGCTGCTGATCCCCTAGAAAGTCCCCTGCCCCCAACTCCAGGCTAGCTCCCCTTTCCCAGTTCTTTTTCTTGTTTAGGAAAAAAAGAAAAAGAAAGAAAGAAGAGGGGAAAAAACTCAACAACAAAGTCTGTCCCACTCCAGTGAGGTAATTGAAAACAAACTTCTTCCCCACCCCCCCATCCCCCCCACCCCAGTTCTCCAAGTGCAAAAAAAGGAAGAGCTGCCCTAGGAACCCAGTGTTGGTCATGACATACCTCCTGCACTGACCTACAGGCTGGAGGGGCTGTGGCAGGACTGGCAGAGCATCCACCTTTCTCTGGGGGCACCAGGAAAGCAGTGGGGAGCGTGGGCTCTGATGCTGTTCCAGAGAGAGGAGTCACCGTCCAGATCTGGCCCACATCGCCTTTATCCCTTTGAAACAACAAATAAACAACAACAAAAGCAACGAGTTAGTAAATGATTTTATTGCTGGTCTGGTTCTAGAGCTCTCCAGCCATGGAGATCAAGTAACTGTCCCCCAGAAAAGTCATGAAGTGGAGGTCCCTGCACGACCCCAGAGGAGAGCTGTTTTCTCCGCAGCTTCCTAGCAGACCTGTGCAGAGCAAGGAAGACCCTCCAGGAAGGGTCTAGGCTTATGGGTCCCCGGGGTATCCCATCCAGCAAGTCCCAACCCAGGCCTGAGGGAAGGAAGGAGAAAGAGCACTCCACAGCCAAATCGCCCCTACCCCACCACCGGAAAACCAACCCCAAACCCCAAAGGCAGGAGGAAGCCAAATGTCTTTATGGGGAAGCATTTCACAAATGGGGTCGACCATTGCCTTGAATTAGAACCTTCTCTCTGAGTCACCCATGAAGCCCTGGTGTTGAAACCGGTCCGGGTGCCTCGTGTTGATTAATGAATTACAAACCCCCCACCCATGTGTACTCTCCTGGCCGCTGGGAAGAATGAAGAACCTTGTGAACTTGAGGGGAAAGCACTCGCCAAGTGGGCCTGTGGTGCCCTCTCCCACCCCCGCAGGGGGCATTGTGAACCGGTTAGTCACCTGCCCCAGCCAGCGCCTCGCTTAGCCCCAGCTTTTGGAAATGGGACAGGCGGCGGGACAATAGGCAAGGGGGGCGGTCAGCCCAGACAAAGGGCAGCAGGAAAAACACCATCACTTGCTTGGAGGCCAGCTCGCTGGCATTTGGGAGAATGTGTCATTGCATTTACTGTGTATGTGTGTGGGGGGGAGGGGGCGGGGGCGGCGAGCTTGAAGATGAGAAGGCAGAGGTAGGGTGAGCGCGGGACCCAGGGACCCACGCGGACAGGGAGCGGCGCCCCAGGCAGACGCGGAGGGAGAGGAAAAGGAGCGGGCGGCTCCCTGCCTGAGCTCTCAGAGTTTGCACACCGACTGATGCCCTTCCCGCCCCCTCCCCCAGGAGGCCCAGGGTGGTACCACCGCAGCCTCGCCTCACCTCACCCCCCCTCGGTGTCGTGGGAGGGAGAGGAGCCCCAGAAGCCCTCCCTTCCCTCCTCCCCCCTCCTCCCCCCACCCCAGGGAGGGCCGCTACAATTTGTGGTTACAGCTTTACACGTCAGAAAAAAAAAAAGTTTGCAGAATGTCCCACACTGAAAAAAAAAAAAATCCGAAACCGAGCGAAAAAAACCTGCGAGTGGGCCTGGCGGATGGGATTATTAAAGCTTCGCTGGAGCCGCGGCTCGCCCTCCCACTCCGCCAGCCTCCGGGAGAGGAGCCTCGCCCGGCCGGCCCGGCCCCCAGCCCCATGGACCTCCGAGCAGGTAAGAGCCAGGCGTCCGAGGCCCCGGCCCCCGCCTCCGCCCAGCAGCCTCGAGATCCGGTTCCATCCTTCCCCCGGGAGCCCGAAGCCGGGAGCCAGGACCTGCTGCCGCCAGCAGGGCTCGGGCCGGTGGAGGCAAGGCTGGGCGCCCTCGAGAGCGGCCCGGCGGGACGCGGCATTCCTGGAGTCCGCTCCGCGGGGCCAGGAGGTGGCCGGGTGCGCGGCGGGGAGTCCCGGCGACCCGCAGCCCTAGGGAGGCGGCCACCTGGAGCCCCAGCGAGGCGAGGTCCCGCCGATCCCGACGGACGAGCCCCGCGCAAAAGTCGGGGAGAGCGAGTCCGAGGCGGGAGCGGGGCTGCGGGAGGGAGACGCGGCGCGCGGGGCGGTGGGGGCCGGAGAGGAAGAGGGAGGGGAGAGGAGGGAGACAGAGGGGAGCCCGGGCCGGGCCAGCGGGAGGCGAGAGAGGCCGACACCTCGGGCCGTGCCGCTCTCCCTCCCCGGCCCGGCGGGAGAGGGCGGGAAGGAGGGCGGGCGAGAGGGGAGAAGAGGCGGAGAGCAGAGCCCGGCCGGGCCGGGCCGCGGGCCGGACTCGCGGCTTCCTAGCTGCGCGCCGCGCGGCCGGAGCCCACCATGCTGCCCGCGGCCGAGGAGCCGGCGGCAGGTAGGGGCCGGCGGAGGGGGTGGCGGCCGCGAGCCCTCCGCACCGCCGCCTCGGCCTGGGAGTGATTAGTGCAGGGGGGCGGGCGCAGCCGGCCGGACCGGGCAGGAAAAAGTCCGTCACCCTCCGGGGAGCGGCGGGAGCGGCCGCTGGGCGCTGGCGGCCCGCGGGAGGGCGGGCGGACGGAGCAGGGAGTTGACGCGCGGGAAGGGGCAGCGGCCCGGCTGAGCACGGAGCCCCCGGACCCGCCCCCGCCCCCGCCGACGGGAAGGGAGCACCCGGGCGGGAGCGGGCCGGGGGCGGGGCCGGGGGCGCCGGGGCCACACAAGGGGAAGGCGCCGCCGCCGCCGCGGGGAGAGGGCCCGGAGCGAGGGGTCACCACCGAGGGGAGAGGGCCCTGAGCGAGGGGTTACCACGGGGGGGGGGGGGGGAAGGCCCCGAGCGGCCGCCGCCGCACAGTTCCCGCGCCGAGGCCCCCAAGGGAAACCCCGCGCCCCTCGAGCCTGAGCCTCGCAGCGTCCCCTTGCCCTCTGCCCTCCCACCCTCCTGGTCTGCTGTCCACAAGTCCTCCCCAGGGCTCTCCTATCCCAGAGGATCCCGTCCCGCAGGGGTCAGAGGAGGCTGCCCGGAGCCGAGGGGAGCAGGCGGAGCCCTTTAGAGAGGCCGTGGGCGGGGGCACTGGACACTGCTGTCAGGCGCTCTCTAACCCCGACGGACATCTCCGTCTTTCAGGGTCCCCGCAGACCCCTCGGGGCTCCCAAGCACACAATGCCCCTTCCGTGGGACACAGAGGCACATCCCCTTGACTGACCAGACCTGCTTCCACCGCTGGCTCAGGCACTCTGCGCCAGAGCCACGAGCTCAACCAGATGGGAAAGGGCACCAGGCAGTGATGGCCGCAACTGTCTCCTCCCTCTCCCGTCACAGAGCCCGCACTCCTGCCCAGTCACACTTGTGCACACCACCCCACCACACCCGCTCGGCTGCTAGTGACACTTCACATTCCTCCCCACAATCCCACCTGCTTGTTCACACCGGGGCTCCTGCCGGATCCCTCGGAGCCCCTCCCAGGCCTAACAATACCCTTTGAAACTCACCCACACACTTACCCCTATGCTTTCCTAACTTCTTCCCCAGCCTCGCTAAAGCCGTGGCCCAGCTTCCCTGGCCTCAGCTCTCTCTGAGCACACCCAGGTCCTTTGCAGCACAATGCAGAACCCTCTCACTCCAACCAAAGCCCAACTCCTGTGTCCACATGGACTTCACAAGGCAAGGCAGCTGGCCTGCCTGGCTGCGTCTTTCCCAGGCCTCAGTTTCTTGTCATTTAGGGGGAAGAGAAGGGCAGGGAGGGGGCTGTTGAAGAGGACAGCAGAGGCAGAGCCCCACGTGGTTCTGCTGAGGAACTTCAGCATGCATGGTGCAATCCCTCACTAAAGCCCCATTACCTGATGGGTTGCTGGCAAAGCGAGGTCTCCTGACTTCTGGGCCCCATGTACTCACTCACTAAGCCACCTCTCAGCAGCCTGGGACGGGAACCAAGTTGAGGATGGAGGGGAGGGCAGCCCAGAGGACAGGAAAGTCTGGCTGTGTCTGTGGGCCTTTCCCTGGGAAGGCAGGTTGGGAAGCTGCCCCATGAACCCTTGCTTCCAGTCTCAATGCCTGGATCTCATACCACAGTGGGCACCACCCCCTAAACTGCTTCATTCCTCCAATTCCCCTCAACAGACCCCTCCAGAGTCACCAGGATGCTTTCCTGATCTGGCCTGAGGGCAGGGCTTTCCCTTCTGGCTCCCACATTTAGCCCAACACCCTGGAGCTTTGCGATGCCTCCCTGGCTCCTATGCATTCTTGCTGATAGCTCTTAGCCACCAGTTCCAGGAGCAAAGTCTCCCGGCTGACTTGTCCTACTCACCCTGACCATCGTGGCACATCTGTACTGCCAAGCCCCACACCCTCAGTGAGCGGAGTGAGGTCAGCCTGGGGGATACAGGCTACAGACTGAGGGGCAGCTGGCCAAAGACATGCACACACAGGTGTGTCTGTCTGTGCAGCCGTGTCAGGGTGGCCATGCGCTTGCAGTCCGAGGTGTGCATGTGTGTTCATGAGGGGGGCCTCGGTTCCCAGAGCCCAGGGATCTGGATGGAATTAGGGGCCGGCCCAGGCGGGGGCCAGGATGGGGGGGTGAGGGGGGCTGCAGCAGGAAACGTGAGCTGCACTCATTAGCTCCTCACGTGCTCAGCCGGATTTATAAACACAGGGGAAGACGGGATGTAAACAATCAGTGGGCAGCAGCCAGAGCCAGAGCTGGGGCGGGAGCTGGTCGAGTGCCAGGATTGGGAGATGGGGCCCAGGACACAGTCCTTAGTGGCCAGGTCCACCTGCACACCATGAACTTGGAGAGGAGGATCAGTGAGGGCTCCAAGATGCCCACTGCACTCTCCCTCCTAGGGACACAGGCAAGCTGCAAGCTACTTACAACTAAACCACAGGCTGTCTCTGCCCCAGATGCTTTTGCTGCCTGAGATATGGGAACATTTTGCCCGAGTGGAAGATGTCCTGACACAGGGTAGAGCCCTGTCCTTCCCCTTCTCCTCTCCTAGCCTCTTTTCCCTCTGGGTTTCTGGATCTCCTTCCCTCTTTCTGGTTCTCTCTATGGGTCAGTCAGTTGGATCCTTCTGCTCTCTCCCTTGCACCCCCCACCCACCCACACTGCAGTGACAGTTACCTCAGAACTGAAATATTCCTGGAAACACCGGCCTTGTCTGGTTAATTTCATGAGCCGTTTTTCTGCCCAGATGACTTAGCTCTTGTTTATCCAAAGGCTTCTCCCCCTCTCCCCCTGTTGTCCCTGTGTAGGGAGCCAGTGCTCCCCAGGGATGTCCCACAGGGCCCAGAAGAGGAGGGGGCAAACAAGTCCCATTGCTGGGTTCCTGACTGTCCCCCCTTCCCCCAAATGGGATAAGCAGAGCCCTGCTCCAGAACTCTTGTCTAGCAGGGCTGCCCAAAGCAGGGTGGGGTAAAGAGGCAAGCGCAGCTCCCAATTCCTGCTTCAGCCAGGACCCTTGGCATTGCCACTAAATGCCAGCCAGGCCAGGCTCAATCCTGAAAGCTACCTCAAGGATGGAAGGGCCACTGCCCACCTCAGCAGGTCTCTCCCTCCAAAACTAACCCCACCTCATACCAGGAGGATCTTGGGAGTGACTCCGTCAGACATCCAGGCTAAGGGTAGTCCAAGGCTTCATGCAGTAGAGAAGGGCCTGGAATTGTCTTGGGATGTGAAGAACAGGGACTAGAAAGGAACTCAGAGTCAGCAAGAGCTCAGATGGAAAGAAAGAATAAGGAAAGGAACATTCAGGAGGGAATGCACAGGCTGGAGATGGGGAAAGAGCGAAAAGGAAGCCTATCTCCTCAGGGAGCAGTTATATGCCTGACCCTCCTCTCTGTCCTAAAACACACACACACACACACTAAGAGCCCTTCACCCAAAGGGCAGGTGCCTGAGACTAGCAGTACTCCTACTCCCATGCTCCATCCGTAAAGCCAGTCGGTCACACACCTGAAAGTCAAGACTGACCAGTGGTGTGGCGCAGTGATTGTTGACCTCTGAACCAGGAAGTCATGATTCAATTCCCAGTTTGGGCACATGCCCGGGTTGCAGGCTTGATCCCCACTGTGGGGCATGTAGGTGGCAGCAGATTGATGAGTCTCTCTCATTTCTCTCTCTCAGCGCTTTCTCTCTGAAATCAGTATGTATAAAGACTGACCAGTTGAGGACACTGCATGAGTCCCTACCTGATCCTTACACTCTGTAAGAGACATTCTATACAATTTGAATCATAAGCCATTCCAAGTTTTACCCTCTCTAAAACCCTGACCCAGCATTATGACTAACTGTAAACTTAACCTAGTCTTATCTCAAACCTATCCTAACTCTAAGTACAGTCAAATTGTTAAACCCTTATCCAACTTATTTTTATCAAAACATGTCATTGCAGAAAATGTGAAAGTATCTACTCTAATAAAAGAGTAATATGCAAATTAACCCTCACTCCATCACACCCACAAGCCATGTCCACCAACCAATCAGGAGCAAATATGCAAATAAACTCAACTAAGATGGCGGTGGCCACAGAGCTGGAATTGCCCCAATGGAGGAAGCCAGGGCCCTGTGGGCCCTGAGCTCTACTCAAGGCTACAAAGTTTCAATTATAGAAGATAAACCCCAGATACCTGCAGGGCTGGGGCCTTGGGTTGCCAGGGGCAACCCAGGCTTCGAGGGGGGAGGGGGGGAACCAAGGCAAGAAAGTTTCAATTATAGAAGTTAAATAAATCCCAGATACCTGCTTCCAGCCAGGCACCCCATAGGGACCCAAACCCTGAAGTGGATGTGGGCAGCCTGAAACAGCCCTCTGCCCCTCACCCAGGCTGGCCAGGCACCCCAGTCGGGACCCAAACCCTGAAGGGGCTGTGGGCAGCCTGAAAACGACCCTCAGCCCCTCACCCAGGATGGCTACACCCCCATGGGGTGAGGGTCCCACTGGGGGGGGCTTGGCAAGCCTGCAAACAGCCATCAGCTCCTCACCCAGGCTGGCCAGGCACACCAGCAGGTGAACATCCCCTGAGGGGTCCCAGACTGTGAGAGGGCACAGGCTGGGCTGAGGGACCCTCCCAAGTGCACAAATTTTTGTGCACTGGGCCCTAGTAGAATATAAATTAGAAGGAAAAAACCACTCATGGTCTCACATCTATCCAAGCTCAAAATCCACTAGCAATATTCTTAGTGACATGCCATGCATCACCCTATCTGAAAATCTGAATCAACACATTCACAAACCTTAGTCCCATCCAACCCTCTCTGCCTGCCCAAACCTAACCACATCCCCCAGCTGGACTCAAACCTCAACCACACTCACTCAGCCAAATCCCAATAAATTAACCTGAAACTTTAAAAGTAACCCAGTCCTTAAAGCTAACCTAGCCCAATGCCAATTATAGCCTTACCGTATCCTAACCTTAATTGCTTTACCCAGTCCCAATGCCCACTGAATCCTGGCCAAGTGTTCTTGATCTTGGACCTCACCTAAAAGCTGGGAAAATCATGTTTCCCAACCACCTGTCTGTTCTCACAGCACTGACCCCTGGCCTCTGGCATCCACAGATGTCCAGACTCTGCAGCGCCATCAGCTGACAGACACAATTCATTGAATACATCATTCTCTCTCTTCCTCTCCCTTCCTTCTCCCCCCTTTATGCCCCTCCTCCACTGCAGGCTGATTGAAAGCCTCATCCCCATCTAAAACCCTAGATAAAAATGGAGCACACTTCCCTGAGGGTGAATATTAACTCTCATTTAACCCCATCCTGCATTTCTTTCTTTTTTAAAAATATTTTTTTATTGATTTCAGAGAGGAAGGGAGATGGAAAGATAGAAACATCAATGATGAGAGAGAATCATTGATCGGCTGCCTCCTGCACACCCACAATGGGATCAACCCCACAACCAGGCATGTGCCGTTGACCGGAATCGAACCTGGGATCCTTCAGTCTGCAGGCTGATGCTCTAGCTACTGAGCCAAACCGGCTGGGGCCTCATCCTGCATTTCCACACCAAGGATCATATCCTAGAATGTTCCCACCACTGACCGCATGAGCCAGCCCTGTGTCCTTCAGCCTGACCCTGGTGTTCTGATCCTACACTTTGCCTCCTATAGCTTGATTAGGACTTGTTAGTTTGGGGGTAGAGTGGGGGGACAAAGGAGGGAGGAGACAGCCTCTCTCCTCCCACCTTTCCCAGGGCTGACTACTCTCAGCTGGCAGCTCTGACATATGCTGTTTCCTACCTCAACCCCTTGGCCCCCCACAAGCTGCAGTGGAACTAGAGGCTGGGAGAGGAGGCTGAGGTACATCTGGAACTTGGGATCACTGATTCATGTCCCTAGGCCTGGCCCTCCTTGTACACATACCTACATGGTGGCACATACAGTGACTGTTAGCTGACCCACAAATATACTCTCCGATATCTGCTGGTATAATGTATAACATACATGCCTACACACACACACACACACACACACACACACACACACACGAATGAGCGAACGCTTTCTGGGGCCAGGAATGCTCCCCTCCTCCATCTCCCCCTGCCTCCCATCTGGCGTCCAACTCCTCCCTCCCAGCCCAAGGTGGGGACAGACACCTGAGGAGCTGCCAGCTGCTTCCTCTACCAGGCCAGGCCCACCCTCATGCTTCTTGCCCATCCTGTCCACAGGGGACTCGTGGGGGATGCTAGCTTGCCTGTGCACCGTGCTCTGGCACCTCCCCGCAGTGCCAGCCCTCAATCGCACAGGGGACCCAGGCCCTGGTCCCTCCATCCAGAAAACCTATGACCTCACCCGCTACCTGGAGCATCAACTCCGCAGCTTGGCTGGGACCTATGTGAGTATTAGGGGCGGCTTTAGGGTTCTGGGAATTGGGCAAAGAATGAGAAGAGGAGGTGGGGGAAGAGAATGGTAGAGGGGTCTTGATGAATGTGGGGTGATGAAGAGGGGACCTTTGGCACCAAGCACTCTCCATGTCTGGCCTGTCTCTTGCCCTTCCCTCTAGGGTACCCCTTCCTCCCCTTCTCTGGCCCCAGGACTAGGCATGTGGGCAGGCCTCGCACCCGCCTTGGCCCATTGCCCCACTGGCTGACTGCCCAGCCACCCGCCTCCCCCTGGGGGCCAGGGAAGTCTCCTCTGTTTACACCGTGTTGTGGTGTCTCTTGCAAGGGTGGGGCTGGGTGGGGATGGATCGGCCCCACCTCCCATGCCTATGTTCCAGCTCGCCTCTGCCCCAGACCTGGGGCCCTGCTGCTCTGGACCCATGGGCCTTCCTTCTGTCTGCCTCTCCCATCCTAGAAGGGCCTCTGAGGGGGGACTTGTGGGAAGGGGGCTACAGGGAACCCAGGCCAGTAGTGGCAGGGAGCTCAGGGTGTGGATTGTAGTTCTGCCATAAGAATTTGGGGGCAGTCCAGAGGTGTTTGGAGAGTCCAGGAGAGGAGGAAGGAGGGTTAGAGTTAGCGAGGACCACGGGAACCGGCCCCCTCTTCCCGTGTTCCTCCTCTACATCCCAGACCCTACTCTGGAGCCAGGGAAAGAAAGGGGAGGAGGGTGGCGGGGGAGCTGGCTCCAGCCCCAGGATACACCGAGGAAATTAGTTTGTCTCTGTGCTTGTCAGCGTGTGAACCTCCCCCTGGGCCCTTGCCTATCCCAGGCCTCGCCCCTCTCTGCTCCCTTTCTCTCCCCGCTGAACTGTCTCCCTCAGCCCTTTTGCTGGGCCCCAGGCTTTTCCCCCGGGGGGTTGGCAAGGCTGTCCTTTTCCCTACACTGACTTCCATTACCCTTCCTCCAGCCCAGCTCTGGAGACTGCCTCAGTTTCTTCCTTCTGCAATCCTGCTTCTATGGGCTGAGCCCTTCCTTGGAGGTTAGTGTGTACCTCTGTCCTCAGCCCTTCAGCTGGTGGGACTGGGCAAATGGAGCTCTGATGCCCACAGGCCCCTCTGCCTTTTGACCTGCTTTTCCTGTCCAGAAAACCTTTGCTTGACTCTGCTACCCCCTCTAGTTCCGACCCCTTTTCTCTCCTGGCTTTGCCTGCCAAATTTTTTGAAGGAGTGGTCTACACCCTCTGCCTCCACTTCCTCTCCACCCACTCACTCTTTAACCCCCTGCAATCTGGCTTCTAGGCCACTGAAACGGTTCTCTCCAAGGTCGTCAGGCACCTCCTTCTTGCCAAACCCAACAGTATTTTCTCAGGCTCATTCTCCTTGCTCTCTGTTTTACAGCCACACTGTTGAGCACTGCTGCCTTCTTGAACTCTTCTTGGCTCTGCACTCTCGGTCCACCTTCTACCTCTGCAGCCTGGCCTCCTGGGTCCCCATCGCTCCTCTTCCTCTTCTGCCCTGCCTCCCGGTGGGCCCTCCCCAGAGGCTTGCACACACAACCAATCAGCGAGTCCTCCCTGAGTATCTGCTGATCAATTTTCCTCATTCTACACCTCTCCATAGGAGAGCTCAGTATCCTCATTGCTTCAACTGTCATCTCCATGCAAACAACATCCATGGAGAAGCTTAGGGTTTGCCTGTGAACAGAGAGATCTAACGTGGAGATGGGGCCAGTGTCAGGGGACACAGGAAATAGGAGCTTTGGGGACAGTTTGCCTGGTGGTGGCGAACTGGCTGCTTCGCCCTCCTCCTTCCCCATCGCCCTCTCCTTTCCACAGCTGAACTACCTGGGCCCCCCTTTCAACGAGCCTGACTTCAACCCACCTCGGCTGGGGGCAGAGACTCTACCCAGGGCCACTGTCAACTTGGAAGTTTGGCGAAGCCTCAATGACAAACTGCGGCTGACCCAGAACTACGAGGCCTATAGCCACCTTCTGTGTCACTTGCGTGGCCTCAACCGCCAGGCTGCTGCAGCTGAGCTGCGCCGAAGCCTGGCCCACTTCTGTACCAGCCTCCAGGGCCTGCTGGGGAGCATTGCGGGTGTCATGGCAGCTCTGGGCTACCCGCTGCCCCAGCCTCTGCCTGGGACTGAGCCCACCTGGGTCCCTGGCCCCGCCCACAGTGACTTCCTTCAAAAGATGGATGACTTCTGGCTGTTGAAGGAGCTGCAGACGTGGCTGTGGCGCTCAGCTAAGGACTTCAACCGGCTCAAGAAGAAGATGCAGCCTCCAGCAACTGCAGTTACCCTGCACCTGGGGACCCATGGCTTCTAATCTTTACCACCTCCTCTTTCCCCTCCCCTTTCCAACCCTGCTCCCACTCTGGGAGGGAGAAACCTGTGTGCCAACACTTGTTGAGCCAGGAAACAGAAGCAGTGAGCCTCTGGCCCTTCCCAGACTTGGAAGAGGGCATGATGCAATAAGACCCATCCCCTCCCTACTTCTCAGAGTTCTGCAGGTCTGGAGAAGAGGTGCAATAGGCCCCATCCCATTTCTACAGGAAGTAATGCGCAAGGGACCCCGAAGTGGTTCCGGTTGGTGTAAAGGCTCTCACAGCCTCCTGCTTCCTGCCAACCACTTGACAGTGACCAACCAGCCCCTTAAGCAGCACTTGCAGGAAGCATGCCTGTAGGGCAGGGAGGGGGCCACCGCAGCATGTGCCTTTCTGGGGTGAAGCCCTTTGCTGCCTCACTCTCCTTTGATGGGTGTTGCTCCCCTACCCCAATTAACTCCATACATTCAATTCAGGAAACAAGCACAGTGGCAAGTCCAAACAGGAAGAGATGGTATTAAAAATGGAAGAGGTGAGGTCCGCATTAGAGGTAATACTGAAAGCAGAGGGGCAGGCACAGACTGGACCCTGGGGTCACCAAGGCACTTATGGCACAGGGTGGAAACCAAAGGACCTTGTCTTAAATTTTCTTGCCAGCATCATGGTGCCTCCTCTCTACCCCCTTTTCCAGGGTATCTGTGGGTTGCCCAGCCTGGGGAGGGCAACCAGTGCCACAGCCACAGGATTTCCTGAAAGTTTACATTGCAGTAGCATTTCAGGGTGTATGGGGCAGCTCCCCCAGGCCCTGCACCCAGCCCCAACCACTCATGACTCTGTTTGTTGTATTAATATTTATTTATTTGGAGATGTTATTTATTAGATTATATTTATTGCAAATTTTCTATTCTTGTATTAACAAATAAAATGCTTGCCCCAGAAGCATCTCTGCTTGGCACTCCCCCCTCCTCCCTGCTCTCATTACTGATTCTCCTGGTCCTACCCGTCCCCTGGCTCCCATGGCTGCTAGGAGAGCCCGGGAGCCCAAAGATTAACTCAGAGATGCAAAGAGCTTGGGGAAGAAGCTCTCCCATGCTGTCTGGGAAGATGTGTACAAAGCAGACTTCACTCCAGCTCTGTCCATCAATGCCGTATCCTTTAGTCCTCCCAAAAGCCTTCTTATCTGTCACTTACCTTCCTTCTCCCCACCTTTGCTCAGTCCACCTCACCTCTGTGGATTACTTTAATGGTCTCAGAGGTATGTCTCCTTGAAAAACAGTTTAGCTGTTCTTCTGGTGCTCTTTCCAAATAGTCAGCTCATACATTTGATCCTCAGTTTCCCCAGAACCTCCACCTGTGGCTGCCTTTGGGCTTCTCCTCCGCAGCAGTGACCTTCGCTTTCTCATTGCCCTTCATCTGCTAGGGAGGGTGACAGACCACAGCCAAGTCATGATTCTCAGCTGTGACTACTCCTTTCCAATGTAAGACAGATTACTGGACTGCAAGTTAATAGGGGGGATGCTGTTTAAGGAGTGGCTTACGCTCAAATTCCAGTTTCATAACCTATGAGCTAAATGACCTTGGACAAGTCATTAAAGCTCTCTATTCTCCAGTTTCCCCATCTGTAAAATGGGACATTAAACACAGCAGCAGCAATTAGTAAAAGAGATTACTTGTGGCATATGGTGTGTCATAACAATCTAGTGAAGAGCCGCTGGATAAATTAGTGGGCTAATTGCTCCCTGCTAATACATGGAAATTTTACAAGGGTCTCCTGGAGACAGTACCCTAAGCGAAGGAAGTACAAGTGATGGTGATGTCAATCAGTTGACAAATATTTTTAAATATATTCATTTTTTATTTTAGAGAGGAAGGGAGAGGGAGAGAGGGACATAAACATCAATGATGAGAAAATTGGCTCATCATTAATTGGTTGCTTCCTGCACACCCCCCACTAGGGATTGAGCCTGCAACCCGGGCATGTGCCCTGACCAGGAATTGAACCGTGACCTCCTGGTTCATAAGTAGATGCTCAACCACTGAGCCACACTGGCCGGGCAGTTAATAAACATTTTAAAGACATTACCTGCTTATCACTGTGCTACTTGGTATAGGAAACATAAAAGAAGCCTTTATGGAGCCTGTAATCCATCTATTTGGGAAGAGAAGACCAGCTTACCTGAATCAATAAGGAACAAAAGCATACACGTGTCGTATGCACTGGGAGGTCCCCACAAGTACATGAACCACTGGAAAGGGAGAGGCCAGAGCTATTGGACTTGCATGTGGGTGGGGCAAGCCAGGCTCTGCTGAATGTCCCTGAGTCACCTGGCCCAGCTTGGAGGGAACATGCCCACCCTGCAGGGTCTGGGCTCTTAAGGGAGAGAAATCTGCCTAGGCATGGCCCTGCCTCCTGCCTAACAAGGTAGAAAGGAGAGGGCATCTGGGTTGTCTCCATGCAGGGGCAAAATGAATGGCAGCTGTTATATGTAAGGCACCAAGCAAAGGGCTGTACAGAACACGAGGGAGAGAGGGATGTCTCACACTGCTGTACTGTGAGCTTTTGGGGGACAGATTCTGAGTCTTCCCCATCTGTCTATCCCAGCACCCAGCTCAAGCTCCAGCCTAAAGATGGTGATCAATTAGTGCGTTGAACAAAACAACTTATTTTACTTCCTTTTTCCCTCACAAGTGCTAGAATCCAAGGTAGAACTTGGTTAAGTTTAGAAAAACCCAGGGAAAATACTATGGACATCAAGGAAGGAGCAATGGCTCCCAGGTGGGTGAGGACTCTGCTAGTCTGTGAGCCCTAGAAGGGAGGCAAGGACTGTCTGAGACCACTGTGTATTTCCAGTGCCTTGCACACAGTAAGTGCTTTTGCATAAATAAAGAAGGTGGGATTTAACACCATTCTTGAAGGATGGGCAAAGCAAGGGATAGCTAAGTGAGTCCATCTCCCTTTAAAGCAGGTAGCATCTTGAAGGCAGCCTCTGTAATCTATTCATCTTTGCATTCCTACAGCATTTTAGCACAATGCCGAGCACATATTAAAGCTCTCCATAATTTGATTTAAAGTGTGTCCAGACAATAGCTAAAAGTCAAGAGAGGAGAGTTTTAAGAAAGCTGCTGATCAACAGAGTCAGATGCCCCAGAAGAACTGAGAGAATATGGGCAAAGCCCACTGGCATTGGTAAGATCAGGCAGTCGTTTGTGGTTCTTGCAAAAGCAGTTAAGAGGCAGATATCAAACTGTGAGATTAAAGAAGGAGATGATAAGAAAGTAGAAGGGGTAAATATATTCCCTCAGAAGTTTGGTGGCAAAAGGAATATCTAGAGATGGTAACAGAAGCATGGGAGGTTTTTGTTTGGTTGGCTGGTTTGCTGCTGTTGTTTTTTAAGCAGAAGAGATCTAAGCATGTCATTGCTGCATGAGGAGTGGCAGTAGAAGAATGGAGAGACTTGGGGAATGGAATCAAGCACAGGAAAATCAAAAGGGTTGCTGGGCAGCCACAAGGGACCAGGTAACATCAGCAAACACAGCTCTGTTGTCACCAACCCATTTGGCACAGATCGTGACATTCCCTAGCAAGCGAGAGATGATGCCCAGAGGTAGGGACAGAGTGGAGGGAAGGCATTCCCCAAAGCTGAGGACTGGCAAGGCAGGGATGGCAGTGACTCATGGGGCAGCGAGTATGTGGGACTCTAGAAGGTTAGAACTTGTGCTGTTGAGTGGCTATGTGCCTTGCAGAGCACAGTGCAGGCAGGTAAGTAGCAACAGGAAATGGGAGCGAGTGACTGGGAGGAGAAGGGTGGACGAGTGCTGGAGTTCACTCCAGCTAGGGATGCAGAGGGTGCACCCTGGGAGCAGGGTTGGGAGGTGGACACAGAGAACTCAGTCATAGAGGACATTTCATAGTTTGAGTTTTTGAACTTTCTTCCAAATAGCTCCCTACTGATGGTGTTGGCAGTGGGAGTCCTTCCTTGGGTTTTGGTACTATAGGTCAAGGGGCAGGGAGCTCCTGGTAAATGGCATGTTATCAGGCTTTTCTGTGAGTGGGTTTGTCATTCTCCATGCACAGCTGTTTCAGGAGAGGTGATGAGTTTTTATTGGTTATCCTAGGTTTAACCTCTTAAGTATGGTCTTAGAGTCAGAGGCCCAGATATCCAGAGGTCAACCTAAGAACTTGGAATACCTGAAGCCCTTCAGTGTCATGGAGAGAGAAGCCTAGGGAAAGTGAGGGGGTGGGGGGAGAAGGCTCTTCTCCCTGTCTTCTCCAGATACTACAGAGTGGATTAGAAAGCTCATTTTCATCTAACACCCCTGTGTTTAAGATGAAGAATTGTCATATAGGGGTGTGTGGCGGGGACAACTTCCAGGGTCATAGGAGTGGGTACATAAGAGGCTCAGGCACAGGGTGGCAAAAGGGTAGTCACACCTTGCCAGTTGCCCACTTTTTGCAAAGACTGACCCGACATCCAGGACTTAGGGCCCCCTCAGTAAGCTAGGAGACTCATTCGAGCACTCATCTCACACCCACACCCACACCCACACTCACCCACTTGCCACAGCCACCCAAGTGGGGAAGGGCCAAGGGAGGCCCTTGTTCTCCTTAACCTAGAGGGCAAGCCAATGACCCAGGCTGGGTTGAATGCTCTGATGGGTGGTTTCCTCTCAGCCCCTCCTTCTCTGGAGCCACAACTGTCCCTGCCTTTGTCACTTCAATTCCTGAGCTCCCTGACTCAGCCTGGTTCCCCCAATTTCCCAACAGTGGACAAAGCCCTTGTCACTGGGTGAGAGTGGGGGCAGTAAGAGAATACTGTGAGCTTTAGAACCAGAAATCCAGCCCTTTTCTCATCTCAATCTTCAGGGTCCCTCAGCCTCCTTTCAGAGGTGTCCTCTAGGCTCCTCTCCAACTTGCCCTGATCTCCAAAGCTTGGCTGATGGGGTGGAAACCAACTAGGACTTTTCTCCCAGCTGGACAAAGTCTGACACCTGGTGGCCACGGTGAGGAATGGCCAGAAGGGCCCCTTTTCAAATCTCAGAACTTTACAAGGAAGGATGGCCAAGGTAAAAAGGGAGGTGATGAGAGAAAGTTTGGAGGGGGTGGTTGGGACAGGACAAGAGAGACATCCACTGGCAGAAAAACCCAGACCCAGGGGAGTCTTTTCCTTCTACCAGGCTCCCACCCCTTAAGTCCACTAGGCCAGAGAACCTGGAAGAACTTGAGGTGGGATGTCTGGGAGGGTCGTAAGGGACTAGGAGGTGCTGCCTGAAAGAATTTTGGTCCACAGGGTGGGGAATGGGGCCCAGGGTGTATGAGTATGTGGGGGCTCTGGGTGGGTGGCAGGGCCTGAGGGCCTGAGGAAGGGGTGTGCTAGGGAGAGGGAAGGAGAGCAGGCAACACCCCACAGCCCATTGGGCCCCAGGCAGTTGCTTGCCTCCCTCCCTCCACCTGCCCCCACCTTCCTAACTCTAGCTGGCTTTCCCCACAAGCTCCATCATGAGCTGGGGGAAGGGAAGGGACTCTTAGGGTGCATGCGCGGTGCTGAGGGCCCCCATCCTGCCTCATTGTCTGAGCTAAGCCAGATTTAATCCCCCTTCCCCTTGGAGTAGTCAGCGGTGGGCCTCAGCCCTCAGGAAGGTTCTGAGCTTCTGTTCCAGTTCTTTTCTCTCCTTTTCTTTTGAGTTCCTCCAAGACTTTGGTCCTGACTATGAAGCAAGGGCCTTGAGTATTCGCAGGCCAAAGTACAAAGGTCACTCCTGCTAGTCCCATCAGGAACCTTTTGGGGGTTACGGCTGACACAGGAACTTAGGCCTTAGTCTCAGGAAATTCCCTAAAGGAGAGAGAATTGAGCCTCCAGCTCAGACCTCAGGCCTGGCCTAGCCTGAAGCCTGAACTGTGACAGGCTCCAGATAGCAGCTTTTGGGGATGGGCCAGGAGGCTGCCTGAATAGGGCAGGGGTTCAAGGAAGAAAGGTGATAGGGAGCAGACAAGGTTGGGGATGTAAAGAAGGCAAGGTGAAAGTCCAGTCTAGTTGCCAGAACACTTTAAGGAGCCAGATGCCAAGTAAAGGAAAGATGCCAATTGGACAGAGATGGTTCTACCCCCCTGGGTGCCAACTTCTGCAAACTTTGGGAGCTCCATCTCGTTGCTATTTGACTAGGAGAGGAGGGCAACAATGCCAGTGGAGAGTTCCTGCAAGTCAGTCCTCGGGTGCCTGCACTAGAGCTAACTGCCCTGATTCATATATTTTCTCTCTCTCTCTCTCTCTCTCTCTCTCTCTCTCTCTCTCTCTCTCTCTCTCCCTCACGGGGTGAAGCTGAAGGCCAAGGGAGACATCTTCCAGGCTGGGTGAGAGAGGCTAGCAGGGCCTGGGCCAGGCAGAGCTGGGGGCAGCTGGCAGGGATGATCCAGACAGTGTCCGCAGAGCAGGTCAGGATGCCAGAGGGGAGGGGGAATAGGCTCTTCAGCAGTAGGAGCCACTGTGGCCGCCCAGTGGCACACCCCATTTCACGCTCCCTGGGCGGTGGCAGGGCCTCACGGCTATCAGCTTTCAGGGGTGGGAGGGACCAGCAATGAGGAGGGATCTACCCCACCCATGGCTCCCTATTCCCTTAGGGCTGCGTGGGCTTAGGAGTTGGGTGCCAAAAACCTCTGGCAATTGCTCCCCTGGGGAGAGGGTCCTCAGTCCACAGAGCTGGACCCCATCATTCCTCCATAGAGTACTCAGTGCCTGACTGGACCCCACACCTAAACCTTTTGTAGGCCTGGTGGAGAGGGCCTCCCTGCTTCCCTCCCAACACAGCAGGGCCCCTCAATGTGGGCCCCACTTAGTCTATAATGCAGGTGGGGGATTAGAGGAGGCCCAGCCCAAACAATAAAGCAGGGAAGGGCCCTGCAGCTCTGTACAATGTGCCACAAGCTCTCACTTCTGGACTCAGGCCTCCTCAAGGAAGTAGACGGGGAGAGCCAGGCGGGAGGAGGCCCCTGAGACATGCCTGCTCCTCGCCTCCCCTTCAGTGGCCTGCTCTCTAGAGTGATCTCATTTGTGCCCACCTCCCTCTTGTCACAGGCACTCAGACTCCAGAGCATAAGAAGGGGAAGGCAGTGTCCTGCGTAGGTCCTTGTCTCTCCCGAAGGAGAGAACTGGATGAGATCTCTGGAGGGTGATTAGAGCAGGGCTGGTCCCTGTGCCGATTCCCAGTCTCCCAGTGGCCAGCACTTTTGCCTGCTGCCAGGAAGTTGGTGAGGGGGAGGCGGGTGTAGGGGTGAGTCAGTGATGACAGGAGCCCAAGGACAAAGGTCATGGGTGGAGAATTGAGAGGCACTGTTTATTCAGCTTGCCTCCTCCAGGAGGTCTTCCAGTGCTAAGCCAGCCCTGTGGTCCAACCCATCTCTGACCCACCCTTCCCCCCTCTCCTGTTTGTTGGAAATGTTATCCTTGCACAGACAACTTCTGAGTCTCATCTGCCTCCCCTATAGCCTGTGAGCTCCAGAGGAGCACAGAGGGGCTATGATTTAACGGGGCCCCACAATGTCTGTGACTATCAGTACTTCCTACTTTCAAGAACCATTTTACATCAATTTTAGTTGAGTGAATCTGTGGGAAAGTGCTTAGGACAGTATTTGGTACAATGTAAGTGCCATATAAGTGTTAGGTTTATTGTTGGTATTTTCTGCTCACACATTCACATCAGTGTGATACAGACATAGCAGATTGTGCTGTGAAGAACTGGGGATCCAAACACACTCTGGCCTCCTGCTCAGTGTGGAATCTTCCTGACTAGTAGGGCCAGCAGGAACAGGCTGTGGGACCCCGGGAGAGCTGACAAGGCAAACGCTAGCTTGGACTAAGAGTGGGCAGTATCTTTGGGCGCAGACTGTGAGAAAGGAGCTTTCCAGATCCATGGGCTTCTCCAGCCAGCTCTCCTGGGGCCAGTGGGGGTGGGGTGGGAGCAGGGAAGAGGACTGGATTAGCCCAAACTCTCTTCGGACCTCCAGACCTGCCCCCACAACATGCTGTGGGCCAAAAGAGGGGTGGGGGGGGGTGGAAGGCTCCAGCTGGGCCCTGGGGAGTTACAAACCTGCCACGGGGATTAGTGAGGCTGAAAGAACATTTGCCTAGGAAGGGAAAACGGGAAGTGAGAGTCTGAGGATAACGCTCTGTAAGTCCCCCGAGACCCACTGCGGGCCAATGGGGGTGCGCAGGAGGAGGTGGTGCAGTCTGGGGCATTTTGACAGGTCCCACACCCCAGCCTCACCCCTTTCCCCCTAGAACACAGCTGCTGCGGCGGCCCCGCCCCCTGCCTGCGCCGTCTGCCATTGGCCGGAGTCGGGCCACGCCTCTCCGAGGCGGCCTGCCATTGGCTTAGGTGTTTGATGTTTGCGTGCTTGAGGGCCAGGGGAGAGACGTCACTCCCTGGAACCTGCGGACTTCCTCTCTGCTTGTCTGGTCCTTCTGTCTGCCGGTTGCTGGTCCCAGGCTCGCTCTCTGGCCCAGCCCTCTGTCATCTCAGCAGCTGTCTTTCTCATGCCCGCTGGCCTGTCTCTCTCCTTCCCTGCAATCGCCTTCTTCTCCGCCTGCCTGGGTGGCCGCCATGGGCCGGAAGCGGCTCGTCACTGACTCCTACCCAGTAGTGAAGAGAAGGGAGGGCCTCGCTGGACACAAGGGGGAGCTGGCAACAGAGCTAGGTCTTTGGGGTGTGGGGAGGGCGGAGGAGTGGACAGGGAGGGACATGGGACGTGGGCGGATGTGGGCAATGCAAGGGAAGTGAAGTATGTCCTCCACTTCCTACACCAGGCCTGGCAGCAGAAGACAGAGGCAGAGGGGTGGTGAGGGCTGAGACGCAGAGGGACAGCTGTGAGGGGAGGGGCAGGGAGCCAGCCCTGCAGGGCACAGTCCTGGGCAGGCCTGAGGAGCAGCTTGTCATTGCAGAGGAAGAGATCCAGCCCCTGAGCGTGGATGAAGTGGAGCTGGAGCTGCTGAGGCAGTTTGACCTGGCCTGGCAGTATGGGCCCTGCACAGGTGAGGACCCCCGCAGGCCCCAGAAGCACACGTTGGAACCAGTCCTATCACCCACATCTCTCTGAAGCAATCCAAGCCCCTGCCTGATCCTTTTGGCAAGGAATCTGAGGATAGAACTGGCTAAGCTTACAGGGCAAGGGGTTCACTAATGCTCACTGTCTCCTGCGATTGGGGAGAATAGAGGTCCCTCTACACACATTTTCTAGCCTGGACTTTCCCCTGCCCACCATGAGGCCCCACTGTCTTCTTCCCACCCTGGCAGGGATCACAAGGCTGCAGCGCTGGCATCGGGCAGAGCAGATGGGCTTGGAGCCTCCCCCAGAAGTGTACCAGGTGCTACAAACCCACCGTGGAGATCCCCGCTTCCAGTTCAGGTCAGAGACAGGCCAGGGAGGGCTTTCATGGGAGCTGGAATCTTCTCCAGGCACCAGCAGCCTGCTGGTCCTCAGTGGGGGCTGCCCTGACCTGAGGGAGAAATGGATGCTGGCTTGGGAGCCCTTGCTGAGCAAGCAAGGAAGTTTTACAAGGTGCCTGGCTCAGGAGGGCAGAGGTTGCTTTAATAATTCTTTTAAAAATATATGTATATTTTTATTGATTTCAGAGAGGAAGGGAGAAGGAGAGAGATAGAAACATCAATGATGAGAGAGAATCATTGACTGGCTGCCTTCTGCACGCCCTCTATTGGGGATCAAGCCCGCAACCTGGGCATGTGGCCTTGATCAGAATTGAACCCAGAACCCATCAGTCTGAAGGCTGATGCTCTATCCACTGAGCCAGACCAGCTAGGTCACTTTAATAATTCTTATCTCTGAGGTAATGGTGGGGGAAGGGTATACCCAGGGCCCAAGGTACTATCTATTTAGTACCAATGGGATGGCCAAGGACTACAGGCCATAGTCAAGAACTGGTGCTAGTGCAATCAGATCAAGGGACCTAATGACTCTCCGGTTTCTCTCCCCCCAATCCCCTTGCACAGTCTCTGGCATCTCTATCCCCTTTGAGGTCCCACCTAAGGTCTCCTGCCTGCTACCCAAGAACCTCAGGACACAAGCAAGAGCCAGTTACTGCCTCTCAGCTCAGCTCTGCTATGGAGGATGTTGCAGGAAGGAAAGAGACTGGATCTGGAAGTCTCCTCGCTCAGCCCTCCATCTAATCAGCAGAGCCCCTCTGAGAGCTGAGGAGCACGTCCTGCATTGGTGGTGGTCTCTGAGGACAAGGACCTGGACATGACCATTCTGATACCTGCCACACACCTCCTTGACCTATTCACTGTGATCCCGGGGATACTGTAGCAATTTAGCCACAATCTTGGCAGAACAGACTTAAGCAAATGCACTTCCTGCCTAGGGCTAGGAAGCTGAGGATAGAACTGGCTAAGCTTACAGGGCAAGGGGTTCATTAATGCTTATCAATAAATAACACAGCCTGGCACCCTAATCTCCTGTCCCTTAATGTGGCTCTATTTGCGTTGGCATCACCCAGCAAGTTGATAGATGGGAAAGGGCCAGCACCAGGCTTTTTTTTACAAGGTGCATGTACCTCCTTCTACTGCTTAATAGACCTGAGAGAGGAAAGACCCCCCAGAAGACCAACGGACAGTCCTCCCAAGAGTTTAGCGGCCTCCGGTGCCCCCTGGTGGTGCACAGGGAAAGTACTTTTTAGTCACCTGCATTGACCAGCCAGAGAAAACCTGTAAGAACAGCCACCTAGCCTGTGCAGTGTTCTCCACCTCTGGAAAATGGGTCCTTTGTCAGAGGAGCATCCATGGAGCCCAACGATGGCTCATAAAGTCCAGACAGACTTATACCTGGGGCGTTCCAAGCAGGGTTGGGGGAGGGTTTCAACCCGCAGGAGCTCCTCAGAGATGGCCATCGTGTGAGGGGCTTGAGTAGGAAACTGGACAGTGTTGGGGATAGAAGAGAACTGGCTGGAGCCAGAAACAACATTTAAGGGACCCGGGGACAGTATGACATGGAGAATGTAATCAGTACTCCTCATATAGGTGTCACCTTCATTTGCTGTATCAGCCCTCCATCCTGGGGCAGATAGAAATAGCACTAGGGACTCCTTGGAAACAGGCCTAGAGAATGACCAAGTGGTATTTTTAGCCCCCATTTTATTGAGCACTGATCATGAAGAGGGTTTGCAGCAAAGGAAGCTGAGGAGTGGCAAGACTGGAGAAAAATAAGGAGCGGGTAGGGTCTAGGAGGCCTGGGCAGAAGGTGCGTCAAGGTCTCATATGGTAAAGGAAGCCGGGGAGCAGCATGCTGGACTTGCAATGCAGAGGTCACTGGAGATAAGCAGTTTCCATGAAGTCGTGAGGACAGGAGTGTGCCTGTGGGGGCTCAGAGGGGATGTCAGAAATGCAAACAGGGAGGATGCCAACACTTTCATGACTTTTTTACTATAAAGAGAGCAGGGAAATAGAGTAGTAACTAGAAGGGGATGTGGGACCAAGAGAGGGTTTTTATTTATTGTTTTGTTTTGTCTTTTGTTTTAGATAGAGTGATATTACAGCATAGTCACATGACCCAATAGGGAGGGACACTGGCTGGGCAGTTTATGAGTGAGGTGTTTGTGGAGGTGAGAATGGCCAGGAAGAGGATGGCCTCAGACGGGAACACACTGTGGCAGGAAAGGAGGCAGAGGCCGGGAGACAGCACACAGGAGGGGGTACAGTTGGGAGTGGGAACATTCAAGAATCAGATGTGTGCCAAGAGCCTGGCATGCTGCGAGGGATCTGATGTTTACTAAGTGCCATCATGTCTTCTATTGTGCTGCATGCTGCACATACTTAATCTAGTTGACTCATTAGACCAACTTCAGTAGGGTAAGTATTATTCATGTTTTACAGGTAAGGAAACTGAGACTGACAGGAAAAGTGGCTTGCTCAATCAGTAAAGCCTAGGGTCCAGTTCACACCAGTTCTGTCTTCCCACTCATTTACTCTGCACCTGCACTCTACCTGCACCTGTGCTCCAGGTACTTAGGATGGTGTTGAAGAGGTCAGACCTTCCCATGTAGAAAGTTGAAAAATCAACCTAACGTACTGGTACAAGTGCTACCACGGGGCAAGTAGGCGTGGGATAGACATGAATTCTCAGGAAGGCAAGGCCACCACGTTCAAGTGACTCTCACTGCAAGGGTCCTAGCACAGGACTACCACCTCTGCTGCATTGGAATTACTCCTGCCTTACCCTCATCCACACTAGCCCCTTCTACTCAGACCCGCTTCTCAGACCCTTTCACTGCAGAATGAGTACAGGCTCCTCGCTAGGGCTGAGGGGTGGCCCAAGACCCCTGCACTCTGAATATTCTTAGTAGTTGTGTGTTTGATCTAAATACCTTTGGTCAATTTCACATTCTACTCCGTGATGCGTCTGGACATAAAAATGAATAAACTCACTTATCAAGTAAAATGAACTCTCCAGAAAGATGCACCATGTGTGGCCTAGAGGTGGCTTCATATACCCTGACACGCCACAACCACTACCAGCCCAGGCTGAGCAGCATGGCAGGCAGAAAGTACCAAACAAACAAGCATTTACGGGAAGGAAATGGGAGATAAGAGCCCTTGCAGGGTGAGTGAGAGTCAGCTAGCAGACGGGGAGCCTGGACTGAGCAAAGGCAACTATGAGAGGTGGACGTGGATAAGCACACCCACGGAGAGCTGTGCAGACCGTAGCGTGTGCTTTGCTCAGATCAGCATAATAAAAAGTTAGCACTTCAGTGCTTATTATGCATCCAGCATTGTTCTAACTGCCTTTAATCCTAACTATAACCCTAGAAATGATTGTAAAATTTTTATAAAGTGATTTTAAAGAAAAAATTCAGGCACACAGAGAGGTTAAGTACTTACCCAGAGTCATTCTGCATGTCCGTAACAAGAATAAGATATGATCCCAGAGTCCAGCTTCAGAGACTCCACTCATATCATGCGGAATAATGCCAGTGAGATGGATTGGGACCAAATACAGGGGTTTGAGGAATTGGACTTATCTATGGTGATGAGAGTTCTTGAAGGTTTTTGAGCATGAGAGAGGAAAGATACAAACAATCATTCTGGAGAATCTGTCTGGCCAGATATGAAAGAAAGACTAAAGGGGAAGGAGGAAGAAACTACAGGCAGGAAGACCAAGTGAGAGCCATTAGGTATTCAAGGCATGGGCACTGAGACCCTGAATTAGTGGACAAGTTGGAAAGAACAAAGAGCTAAAGAGCTGTTGCAAATAAAGTTGGCAACACTTGTGTTTGGGAAAGGAAGAATGGGGAGAAGGCATCAAACATGACTCAGGTTTGAGCTTGGATGGGTGAGAGAATACTAATGCCAAGGGCAGAGAAATGGAAACTGGGAAGCTCAATTTCATGTATGTTTAGTTTGAGATGATAACAGGCATGGAAACATCCAAATGGAAACAGCTAGTGGGCAATGAAAACACAGAGGTCAAGCCTCGCAGTGAGGTCTGGAGAGAATGTGCTATTCAGAGGACAGAAGGGAATCACATGCATAGAACTGACACTTGAACCCATGAGCATGAATGAGTTCTCTAAGAGAATAAAGAGAGACAGGGAGAGGGTACAAAGACAGGACCAAAGATGGCCGTGGGGAAATTCTCTAGAAGGTGGAAGGCCAGCAATTGAGAGAAGAGAGCATCGGAGTGGCGGGAGAGTTAAGGTAGAACAGTGTCTGGGAGGTTCCCAAGACCTTCAGGAGTCGTAGTGAGTGGTGTGAGATGTCAAAGAAGATATCAGGAGGAGATGGAAACACTACAGGATGGCTTGCCCTAATTCTGTCCCCATTTTGTAGTTCTCTCTGCATTCCAAGCAGTCATAGTAACTACCAGTGCCACAGCCATCAATGAAGGCTATACTGATTCATTCTTAATTAACTCGGGTATGGCAATGTTTATCCACGCTCAAACTTATATTCTTAGTAGTTAAATAAAAACTTAAATAAAAACACTAGTAGTGTAAAGGCTTAAAGAACTAATTTAGCAAGAAACTCAAGTAAACAAAGGAAAGAAACCCATTTCTGAATTATTCTAGAAGCAAATCAAAGTCACAGCAGTGTCATTTGGAGGTGAATTTGTGTTAACACTACCTCTAGGACTTAAGGAATCCTTACTATGCTTGCTGATTTTCTTTGCAGGTAGGTCTCCAATTCATCTACTTTAGTCCTAAACTAGAAAACAACTTTGTGCTAATTGTGGCAAATACAAATTATTAGAACCCCAGCCCCCAAGCTCCAAGAGCTAACTAGAGTGGGGGGGGGGTGGAGAAAGAGAGAGAGAAAAGATATGCAGGAGAATTTCAAATGCTGTCACATGACAGTTGTGAACCTGACACTGTGGGAACTCAGATTCCTGAAGATGGCCCTTTACCTGAGGACAAGTACTAATAGGTCCTGCAAGTCCTACCCTTGATGTCATGCTTTTTTCGGGGCCGCCTTCCTTAAGAAGTGTTCAGGATTCCTCTTTTGCTCCCCGTGGTAACCTGGTTATATTTTATTATCGCACATTACATCACTACAGCAATACATTTCATTGTCTCCACTGCTAGAGAATATTTTATCCTTGTCTGTGTGTATCTAGCACAGGGTCAGCTACACCACAAGCACTCAAACTTCACTCATACCTCCTATTTGGTCTGTTGATCTTGTCCAGCCTGTGAGAATCATTTAGGTACCAATAGTGAAGGCAAGTCCTAAACTCTAGTGAAATGTGGCATCTAAGTCAGTTCTCCTGGGGGTTATTTGGACTTCATAGGTGGAGCCATTTTTTCCTAGTACCTTCTCAGCAAGGAAGGCATCAAAGCTGTCAGCTTCAGAAGCAGGCTCCTTCTCATTTCTTGTTCTGAAACCTGTGGTCCCACTGGGCCAGTCTGCTGAGTGCTCATCTGAGGTCCTCTCTGGTGCAGAGTAGACACAATCATCATATTCAGCATGCAGAGGGCCATCCAGCCCGCTTCTGGACATGCTTTCTGAACCATGGCTGCCCACTCTCCTACTATTATAGTCCCACAATGATGAGGTGTAAATTGGTACAACTGCAAGGATGTCAATTTAGCAATATTTACCAAAATCACAAATGTAGGTATACCTTTCAGTTTATATCTAGAAATTTATCCTACAGATATACTTGTGTGTGTGTATGTGTGTGTACAATAACATATATAAGGTTATTTATTATACCACTGTTTGCTATAAATTGACTAAATGTCTATCTACCAGGGACCAGTAAAATAAGCTATAGCAAACAATGGAAACTGTACTGTAAAAAAGTTCAAGGAAACTCTTTAAGTATCAGTATAGGTAGAATGATCTCTAAAAAATATAATTAAGTGGAAGGAAAAGGATGTACAAAATGTATGAATTTCAAAGTATGTAACTATATTACCTACTTAATCAATGAGGAAAAAAGTCTTACTATGTCCATTTAATACATTTAAAAATATTAAAAATCATATAGGAGCTGTTTGGGTACCTCAGTTGGTTAGAGCATTGTCTTGATACATCAAGGTTGCAGGTTCAATCTCTGGTCAGGGCATACAAGAATCAACCAATGAATGCATAAATAAGTGGAACAACAAAATGATCTCGATCTCTCTCAAATCAATAAATATAAGATTTAAAATATATATATATTTTACTGCCCTGACTGGTTTGGCTCAGTAGATAGAGCATCGGCCTGCGGACTGAAGGGTCCCAGGTTTGATTCTGGTCAAGGGCATATGCCTTGGTTGCGGGCACATCCCCGGTGGGGAGGCAGCTGATCAATGTTTCTCTCTCATCAATGTTTCTAACTCTCTATTCCTCTCCCTCTCTAAAAAAAATCATATATATATATATATATATATATATATATATATATATATATATATATCTTATTGACTTTTTACAGAGAGGAATGGAGAGGGATAGAGAGCCAGAAACATCAATGAAAGAGATATATAAGATTTTTTAAAAAGGAAAGAATTTGTCCAGTTGGCATGGCTCAGTGGTTCAACAATGACCTATGAACCAGGAGGTCACAGGTTCAATTTTCGATCAGGGCACATGCCTGGGTTTTGGGCTAAATTCCCAGTAGGGGGTGTGCAGGAGGCAGTCAATCAATTATTCTCCCTCATTATTGATGTTTCCTATCTCTCTCTCCCTCTCCCTTCTTCTCTTTGAAATCAATCTAAACTAATAAAAGCGAAATATTAAAATTAACCGTTTCTCCGAGACAGGGTAAGCCACGCCCACCAGCCAATCAGAGCGGCTGTATGCAAATTAGCCCAGCCAACATGGCGGCCGCCACTCACGGACCTGAGTAAACAGCCCTTTCCATTGCGGCAGCAGCGAAAGTGAAGCTTCGCCCCTCAGCTCAGCTCC
>PVJC01000988.1:0-28170 GCA_004026665.1 Murina feae
CTCGGGGGATGTCCACCTGCTGGCGTGCCTGACCAGCCTGGGTGAGGGGCTTTCAGGCTGCCCACAGCTCCCATTGACCCAATGTCCCAGCAAGGCTGGCTGGACGCAGGTTTTTGGGGTTTATCTCCTATAATTGATGCTGTTCCTTTAGGCCTGGGGATTGTTTATCTTCTATAATTGATACACTGTTCCTTTAAGGCGGCCTACTAACTACTAAGGAAGCCTCCTCTGCCTCACCTCGCAGCGTCTATAATGAAACAATTGTTACTTTTACTGGTTAGGCCCAGGCTGCTCTTTCCTTCAGCTCCCGAGGATTCTATGATTGTTATATTGTTTCAAATCTGTGTTTCGCTAGAGCCAGTTTAAGCGGAGCAGTAGCAGCTTCACTTTCGCTCCTGCCGCAATGGAAACTGCCGTTTACTCAGGTCCGTGAGTGGCGACCTCCATGTTGGCTGGGCTAATTTGCATACAGCCGCTCTGATTGGCTGGTGGGCGTGGCTTACCCTGTCTCGGAGAAATGGTTAATTTTACTATTTCGCTTTTATTAGTTTAGATATAAAAGCCTAAGTGACCAAACCACCAGTTGACCAGTTGCTATGACAAGCACTGACCACCAGAGGACAGATGCTCAATGCACAAGATCAGGTTCCCGCCTGTCTGGATTGAGCCTGCAAGGGATTGAGCGAAACCGGCTATCCGACATCCCCTGAGGGGTCCCAGATTGTGAGAAAGTGCAGGCCAGGCTGAGGGACCCCACCAGTGCACGAATCCGTGCACCAGGCCTCTAGCATAACAATAAATGATGACCAATGCTATGAAAATATGGTCCACAGTGTTCTAGTAATGGTTAACGTCTATTAACAGTTTATATAACTGGCACCATCGTAAGCACCACATACATTTATATTAACAAAAGCTTCCATAATTCTCTTTTACATGCGATGAAACTGAGGAACAGAGTGGTTAAGAAACTTGCTCTTGGGCACACAGCTTGTGAGTGGGAAGGCCAAGATGCCATGGGGTTAGGGGAGCAGGGGGTGGAAAACCTTCTCTGAGGCTCAGTTTCCTTCTGCGTATGAATAGAATTTTCTTTCCCAAGAGCACATAGAAAACAGGAGGCAGGAACAGGACTATTCTCTGACCTCTTGAATCGCATACTAGTCCAGTTCTAAGGCCAAGTAGACTGGAATGTAAAATCTGACTTGGTCTCTCAAGCTATTAAGCCCCATAGAATTTCCTGGAAAAACAAAGAGAAGTATGGGGGGTGGGAAGATGGTAAGGAATAGACACCTCCCGCTAAGATGGGCATGGAGGGGTTGAGCCTCCTACCCTGGGACATCCATGGTCCTTGAAGGAAGGACCCTGTTGTGTTCTCCTGCACTTCATACACTGCCTGGTGCTTAATCATTCATTGAAAAGTGAATGCATGGATAAGTTGAATTAAATGTAAGTAAATTAAGTGGAGAAAAGAAGAAGAACAGATGGAAACTTCGTGTTTCTTCCAAGCTAGGGGTTTATGGTTCCAAAAACGTCATTTCTTTCCTCTCTCACTAACAGCAGCCAAGAGTGTGGAGATATTCTGCCAGGTACCTGGGTCAGTTTCTCCTCTTTCTTTTCAATCTACATGTCCAAAATGTTTTCCTTCTGTTTCATAAAACTCCCTGTTTAATTTTTTTTTCAGTTTTTGCTGATTCAATGAAGAGATAAGTTTGACTTGGAAGCCTTATCTCTTAAGTCTCTTTTGATAAAACAGTACCCAGAGGACCTGTCCCTTTAAAGCCTCTTTATGAGTTTTGGAGCTGAGTAAAATGCCGACCACTTTCAGGATACTTACACTGGAGCAGACACATTGTTCTTGGAATCTGTTTCCCAATCTGAGTAAACAGAGCCTGGTCCTTTTTATGTTCTTATAATATGCTCTGCTTTCTCCTTTAATTTTTTTTCTCTGTCTGGAGAGCTGCCTGAGGCTTATTTAATCTCTGGACCAGAGAAAAGGGAAGGATTTGTTTGAGAAAACATCTTCTACAGGAAATTTGGCTACGCCGGGACATTTGGCTGGGGGGCTGATTCTTTGCTGATTCTGGCACATTCAATGGCTTTCTCTGTCCCACGAAGAGGACAGGGAAGCCAAGAACTGCTCAGCAACCATAGAAAAGAGTGAAGAACCAAATGTAACCACCAATTCAAGAGACTTTAGGCTGAAACAATCAAGTAAAGCAAAGCCCGCTGTCACCTTTTTCTTACACATGATGTGTTGGATAAGGATACACATGGGAATTAATCCAATGAGTTCCAGTCCCACTCTGTCACTAAAGTCAGCTGAGTGGCCCGGGACCTAAGTTCTAGTGCCATCAGTTTTCCCCTCTGTGTAATGGGAATAATAATGGTATTTTTCTCAAATGCTAAGTGTAAGAATAAAACTAGATAATACCTTGAGAACAGTGTCTGACAAATGATGATGATCTGTGACATGTGCATTTTCACAATCCTACTTGCATGTGGTCACGTTTTCTTTGCTTACCCAGTAGAGGACCTGCATCAGAACCATGTTCTTCTGACTCCCAATTTCTTTGCTCTTTTATTCTGAGCCATACCCCCAAGGAATTTGACTCCCAAACAAGGAAGTAGAAGCTACAGGAAGAGAGATTTCATTGCAAAATAGGGAGATTTATTTTTAAAGGTCAGAGGTATCAAAAATGACAGCCTCAGAAAAGGAGTGTGTTTTCTGTCCCTGGTGGCACACACACAGAGCTGGCCAGGATGTTGTAAAGGGAGCGGAGAAGTTAGACTTGGTGGCCTTCCAATCCAGAGAGTCTAAGTTTCTCATAAGAACAGGGAGTGTTTCTTTCTGCTGCCCTCCACCCCATACTCCTCATTATTTTTCTGGGAAATACCGCGAGGCTTGAGAGTGTCTATCTGCCAATTCAGCCCTCACAGTCCAACTGGTTGGTTTAAGAAGTGCATTTCTTTGGATCCTAGTCCTATTCAGCTTCCTCTTCTTTAAGTGATTCTGGGCGCAGGGGGTAAGTCTGTAATTTGTGCCTACCCAGCATCAAAACCATTCTCTGGAACAGCCCTTCCAGTCCTCTTCAGGGACCACTCCTTCCCTAATCTCAGTCCATGCGGCTCTAGTGACATTGTCTCAACTCCACGGTCAGCCCATGACCCAAATCTAAATTATGGGCTTTCCCAGCCCCCTGGCTACAGTATGTGCTTCAGGAAGGGGCATCTGTTTCAAGTAAGACCAATCAGAATCCATCCCAAAACTTTTGCTAAAACTGTTGTCAAAGAGATGCTGCCAAGCTTGGATTTTCTGGGGATTGCCACAAAGGAAGACCCACCCCGAAAATGAAGTCAACATAGAGAAAAGCAAAGCTGAGAGGCGATGAGAAAAAATCCTGATGATTCTTTTCAATGCCTGGCTCCAATAGTACCTTGTTAGACATGCAGTCAGCGTGTTCCAATAAATTCTGGTTGTGTTTGATTTTTAAATATTTGATTATTGCATTTATTATTTTTTTTATTTTTATTGATTTCAGAGAGGAAGGGAGAGGGATAGAGAGAGAGAAACATCAATGATGAGAGACAATCATTGATCGGCTGCCTCCTGCACGTCCCCTACTGGGGATCAAGCCCACAACCAAGGCATGTGCCCTGGGCCAGAATCGAACCTGGGACCCTTCAGTCCTCAGGCTGTTGCTCTATGCACTGAGCCAAACTGGCTAGGGTGGTTATTGCATTTACTTACTTACTTACTTATTTTTCAGACACATTTGACTTGGATTCCAACCACCTGCAACCAAGAGCTTCAACAAACACCTATCACCGTGCACTACTGAAGGTATGTCTTGAGCTACACTGGTCTCTGTATCAAAATATACATAGTAAAATCCAGTAGATACTGTTATTTAGTGTGTCATTCTACAGAGAAGCATTAGGGTCTCACCCAGAGCCATGGTACCTAAATGAGAGTGAAATTTGGGACCACTTCAGTCACTATCATAGTTATCTCCCAGATTCCACATGTATGACCCCAGCCTTCACTGCCATTTCCAGGGCCTGCCCCTCCCCTCCCTATTTTAGTGAATGAAAAATTATCATTTATCCACAAAACACTGAAAGCACCTACTATATGCCAAGTGTCATAAGAGATTATGTTTGGAATACAAAGATACGTAAGCTGGCACAGGGTAAATGCTCAGTATGTGGCCACTATTCCTAAAACTGTCCAAAGGTCTAAGGATCGCAGGAGCCTGAAGAGACAGATTCAATAGCCCGGAGTGGAGGAGGGGGGTTCTGTCCAAGGAGGAAATGCTCGCTTTCTGCCGAGAATTGGGTGTCCTAAGACAGCTGTGGGGCTCAGGTTGAGGGAAGGGGAAATGCTCTCTGCTGGCTTTTTTAACCATGCTCAGACATCTGAGGGAGCAAGCCGAGGGCCATCCAAGGCTGGGGTGAGAGGCTTTCGCTGTGGATGGGTGGCAAGATGAGCAGATACAAAAACTAACCATCCTCAACAATGGGCATGTCAGCCCTTCCACTCAAGACCAATTATTGCCCAGGTCCCACTTTGAGAGAACGTTCTTGGGAGAAAGCACACCCCAGTCCCCCAGAACTTGGCTGTCAGATGTACCCTCCCCTTTGCCCCCTGCTGAGCTGGTTTGCTGCAGGGGCCCTCTGACACAGAAGGACAGCAGGATTTATCACTGTCCTAACTTGTCCATCTGTCTTCGCTTCGAGGGTCCCAACAGGGGAGCTTCCAGGGACCGCACTGAAGCGCACTTGAGCCCTTGACAGAGACACATGGCGGTGATTACACGCGACGTTAGGCACAGTTACTGTGAGGCATGGCAGCGCCAAGTCCTCTCTGGAGCACAGTTTCACACAGATTCTACAGCCTTTTTTTTCTTCCAGCTCCTTTTATACCTTATATGTAGGGGGAGGGAAGGAGGGCAGGCTCCTCTTTCCCAGGGGTGGAGACGGGGTTCCCTCTGCTGGCAGAGCAGGGGGATGGGGCAGCCTGGATGGCCTCATTTGTCACCAGCTTCCTGTCCTGGAATGCCAGAGCATTCATTTCTTTATCAAGCATGAGACTCAGACCAAGATCTCCATGGGAAAGGGAGCATGGTGATGCAACCCGAAGCACAGGCAGAGCGTTTCCTAAGATGAAGAAAGGTAGAGAAAAAAGAAGATGGAATCACAGAATGTTCACAGCCATGGACTCCAACTCCTGAGCTAACATTTGATTTCTCTCTTATCTCTGCCAACTTAAAAAAAAAAATTTGTTTTTATTGATTTCAGAGAGGGAAGGGGAGAGGGAGAGTTAGACATCAATGATAAGAGAGAATCATCTGTTGGCTGTCTCCTACATGCCCCCTACTGGGGACTGAGCCTGCAACCCAGGCTTGTGCCCTGACTGGGAATCAAACCGTGACCTCCTGGTTCATAGGTCGATGCTCGACCACTGAGCAAAACTGGCCGGGCTCTCTGCTAGCTTGTTATCTGGCATTTGCTCACACGCCTTCATTGACGGGGTCCAACACTTCTTAGGGCCGTTTATTCTGCTCTTGGGCAGCTTGGACTCTTAGAAATGTGCTTCAGATGGAGCAGGAATCTGCCTCCCAGTGGCTGCACTTGGCCCAGCCTTTCAGTCCACTTTCCCAGTCACTGTTTCTCTGAGAGTTGCCTCTTGCATGAGTATCATCTGGGGAAACTCCTCAAAATGCATAATCCTGGGCCCAGCCCCATTCTGATTAAATGAATGTCTAAGGCAGGGGTCTAGGAGCCTGCATGGACAAGGATGCCTAATCTGTGACATAAGAGTTCAGGCCCCTGCAATGAATCAGAAGGCTACTCACAAACAAAGAATATCCAGCAGAAAAGCCAGGAGCCTGGAGGACAAACTTCTCCAACTTGTCAAACTCTGCCAAGCATGGGGTGGATTGTGGAAGAATCCCCATCAGAAAGTGATGAACTACTCAGGAAATCACAAATAACAGCTGGCAAAGTACCCAGCTGTGCAGGCACAGTCCTGTATACCCCTTCCTATGTAGGCACTGCAATGACCTCCAGTGAGCAAATAAGGAAACTGAGGTTGAGAGAGGTGACTTCCCCAAGGAAATACTGGAAAGTGGCAGGACTGAGGTCTGTCTGACTCCATGCCCCTGAGAACCACCTGACAACTTGATAGGAACCCAGATCTACACCCCTCCCCCCCCCCCCCCCCCCCCCCCCCCCCCCCCCCCCCCCCCCCCCCCCCCCCCCCCCCCCCCCCACCGGCACCACCACCACCAAGGTGCAGGCTTCTTCCTGTATCTCAATAAGCAAACTCAAAGTTGCTGTCATTTAACTGTGGAACCAGTTTTCACCCTAACTCCTAGGAGGAGAGAGGTCCCTGTAGGCACTTCTGAGCATTGCCATGTAGTAAGAAGTCCCCAGGAAGGCGAGGCTGCTTGGGGCTTCCAGGGGATAATTCTGGCCCTGGGGAACCACACAGACCCTCAGGGAGCAGTCTTGCTTCCCTAGGCTGCTCACCTAACCAGTCACTCCTGTGGTGAGGCCCATATCAAACATTTGTAGGACCTGAGTAAGGGTATAAATAGAGGCCAAAAAATTAAATAAATAAATAAATAAATAAGGTCCACACATCACGTGTCTGAATAATTGACAGCTTTAAATTGAGGTAACAAACTACAAAGAGAAAAATTCATGTTCTATCATTATCTTGACAAACAATCTTTCACTGTGACCTGGAAGGCCAAGTTCAAATAAGAATGTCAAGGAGCTTCTTCTTACTACATGGCAATGGGAGAGAGCTGGCCCCCAGCCCTGGCTCCTGGAATGGCCCCCTTTCTTTCCACCCCAACTCTTTCCACTACCCAAAGGCCTCATGTACATGTGTGTATGGACACCCATAACCTGCACATCCCAGCTCTGCCCACATGCCCTGCCAACAGCAGCACCGTGGCACCCCTCAGGCTGGGCAGAGTCATTTTCAGGAGCTATGTCTTGCCCTGCCTACTCTGGTCATGGCTCCTGTCCAGCTATCTCTGCCCTCTGAATCCACCTGCTTCAGCAGCTAATTATGGGGGTTGGGATGGAAGCGGCTCCGGACATGGCAGCTCCTCAGGCCACCTGATTAGTATGTCACTCAACCACCTGGGGGCTGTAGTTCCTGCTCCTAGCCTGTCACCAGGCCTGGCAGAGGCAGCTGGGAGGCAGCCCCTCCCACAGCAAATGAAGCAGCAGGCAAGGAAATGAAGTATTGAGCTATTGCTCCAGGTTGCAAATGAGAGAGAGAGAAAGAGGGGAATAGATAGAGAATCTTATACTTTCAGAAGGGAAGCAGGTCACCTAGATCATGAGGCCATATCTTCGTCACATCTCACCTGAGATTTACCTATTAAATCTCATTGTCTTTGGAGTTTAAAAATACTGTAATGGGGAGGCTAGCAATGGCAATCCTACAGGTCACCGATTATCAAAGTGCTGTCAAGATCAGCAGCACCAGCTTCACCTGTTGTTAGACATGAAGATTCTCAGTCCCCGATCTGACCTAAATCAGACACTCGGGAGGGATCCTGGACTCTGCTTAACAAGCCCTTCTAGTGGTTCCAGTGCTCACTGGGGTTGAGGACCACTGACATAGGTGACACAGAGTCATTGATTGTTTTAGAGCAGAGTACCTACTCCATGAGAGCCCCGTTCATCAATATGTACTCATTCAACAAACATTTACTGAGAGCCAAACACTGTGTTAGGCACTGGGGATTCAAGCTACAGCCTCTGCCCTTGAATTGCTCACCGTCAGCTCAGAAACAGGCAAGTAAACAGGTCGCTAGGATGTGACAAAGGCTAACACAGGACAGGCAGAGAGCACTGTGTGGTGGAGGAGCAGCAGATATGACTTTCCAGAGGCAGCTCTGCTTTCACGGAAACTTGGGGAGGCAGGAATTACCAGATCGGAGTGGGAACAGCTGTGTGCCCCTGGTGACAAAGGCTCTGCCTTTGATCACAGTTTAGGCAGGCTCCTTTGAGGTCGTCTTCTCCACTGGGCTTGACCTTGGCCCCCATCCTGTCATCCATCCAGCCCAGACATAGCAAAGAACCCTGCTAAGTTACCCCCTCACCCTTAGCTTTGATCAAATGCTTCATCCCTGGCCCATGATGTCTAAGCCCTTGGATAATTCTATCATTATCTTGACAAATAGACTTTCATTGTGGCCTGGATTGTATTTCTAAATTCAAATTTAGAAATTGAAAGAGCTCCTCCTTACTACATGGCAATGGGGGGAGAGCTGGTCCCCAGCCCCGGCTCCTGGAATGCCACCCACCCACCCACACACCCACACACCCACCCATGCCTTTAGCAAGAATCCTGTTAGGCCAGTTTGGCAAGAATCCTCTACCCTTGAAATTCCTCTTAATAACTTTCCTCCATTGACCCCTTCACTCTGCTCATTGGCTATCAATCCCCAGCTGTCTTCTTGTACTATGAGCTGAGCCCTATCTCTCTCCCCTATTACAACACCCCTATTGTAATAGTCTTGAATGAAGTCTTCTCGGCTGGTTTAACAAGTGTCAGAATGAATATTTCTCTGACACTGAACAAGGGAGCACTTGTGCAGAGAGGTCCAGAGGAAGGAGAGAATGTGTGCTGTCCAGTTCGGGCCCTTAGTATGGCTCACATGTTAGAACAGAGCAGGCTGAGGGTCAAACAGGAGGTGGATCTGGAGAAGTCTACAGGGCGAGTGAGGCTCTCTCAGAGGTGGGGTTTGTCCTGAAGGCAGAGGGGTGTAGGGGGAAGTTTTAAGCAGAAGAGTGCCATGATTACGGTAGGCTTGTGTTCTAGAAAGATCTCTGGCAGGGGCCGACACTCTTATCTTACAGATCATGGTGAGTAGATTGGGGAGACCAAGGCTGGGGCCCCAAGAGACTGGTGGAAAGATTGCTGTGCCCAGGGAAGTGGGGTAGACAGAACTGGAGTAGAGCAGGTGGTTGGGGGCAGTAGACATCTTTGAGATCAATATAGAGAGGGAGCTGTGCATCAGAATCACTTGAGGTAATTTTTAAAGCTTCTCTGGTCATGCAGTTGTAGCCAAGGCTAAGCATCATTGCGGCAGCCTGTACGAGTATATTCTTCCAATAAAGCACTGAACTATGTCATATACAGCTTTTATACACTCACCTGTTCAGATCCTGTGTTTACACTTGTTCACAGTGCCTGTGTTCAGTGAGTGAGGGAATGAATGAATATATAACCTGCATCCTTCTGGTTACTCAGAAGAAATAGAAACCAATTTGTCACTCTACATGGATTAGTCAGTTTAATCAACTACGGGGTGGTATGATGTATTACTGAGCTAAGTAAATACCAAAAAACAATTCCACTGTTAATGCTGCGTTGTCAGTGCTTTTATACACTTATTTGCCTCACTGCTCATCCCTCCTGTACTTACTCTGGAGGCCACCTGGTGGGGGTGGACCAGGAGGGAGGAGACCTGGATTCCAGTGCCCACTCAGTTTCCTCCACAAATTTGTGGAGTCTCCTCATCTTCCTAATGAAGGGGCTGGACCAGACCAGGGCTTGAAACTTCTAAGACCCACAAGTGCCATAATGACAATTGACCACTCAACCCCCGCTTGGTGTGCAGGAAAAGAGGCCCAGTGTTGTCAGATCTTGCCATTTTTAAGAGAAGCTGGAAGTGTAGTTTTTAGATAAGACGCATGCTTGGAAAAATACTGTGTGGGCCTAGGCTGTGAAGAATCAAGGGCTCCCATACATTTGACCCCTATGATAGGGAATTAGGCGATATCTTTCAAAACTAAAAGAGCAGTTATGCTTTGATACAGCCAATCCTAAATTCTAGAAATTTCCCCCAAAGATGCACCTCCAATCATCACAGAACAAGATACAAACAAGGTTATTCACTATAGCATGATTTTAATAGCCCCAAATTGAAAATAATTCCAAATGACTGTTTGAACCTTGGTTTGGTCACACCATGGAGTACTTTGTGACTTGTAGGTAGAGCACAGGAGGTTTATATCAGTGCAGTGGCTGATGCAATGCTGTGAGCACACTCCAGCAAATCAGATCTTTCTGGCAAACCAGGAAGATGGCAACACCCGCCTGAACCCCTCCTAGAGCCACATACACAGTACCCCAACCTTTACGCTCATTGGCTCCCTAAGAAGATCTGGCGTTCCATGCTTGGCCACCTCTGCTGTATATACTGCTGTACTTCCTCAATAAAATTAGACTTGCGTCACAGAACCTGGTCTCCGGAGTCGTGTATGCAAGCGTCCTAGCGCTTAGGGGCTTCGTCGTCCTCACCCCTGGGAGACCCCCTGCTTCAGTGACTTGAAAAAAGAATGGACAAACCTCTATGTATTTTTATGGAGTGGTCTCCAGGGTCATTTACATGATCAAAGCAAAGTGCAGCACAGTGTACAGAAAGCGCTCTTCAAACTGAGGGCAGAGGGAATTTGCAAAGCCCACTGCATTGGCTCTCTGCCCTGGAGGTAAGGGTCAGCGGAGCTAAGAGAGAGAGACAAGTTGAACCTGTGTGCTCAGGCCTCCTACAGGAAGTGGCAGGGACTTGTTTACTGCTGACCTCCTACAGGGACAAACACTGCCATTGGCAAACCCAGAGTCTCATTAGAAAACCTAGGTGAGTCGGGTGAGTCACACAAGTGAAACTTTTCAGAAAGAATGTTGGACTTGGATTCCAATAGTACGAGGTTCTAATATCAGCTCTGCCCCTAACATTGAGGACCTTTCTCCTTCCTCTCACCTAATACAATTGTTATTTGTGTGCTCATTCTTATAATGCCCTTTCCACCACTAGAACTTGGGTTCTGTGAGCCTGAATGATCTGATTGCCCACCATTGAAGCTAGCACTTCCCGTAGTGCCTGGCATGTGGTGGGTTCTTAATAAAGATCGCTTGAATAAATAACTAAAATTAATAAATGGACCATGTCTATAATGAAACCTAACGTGGTGCCTGGGAATGGTTAAGTGTTCAGTTACAGCTAGTAGCAGTTTACTCATTATGAAGGTGATGGTGATTACAAATTGTATGACTTGAGACAAATTAATGGAATCTCTGAGCCTTGATTTTCTCATCTGTATTATGGTGTTGTAAGTATTAATGAGGTAACATATGCAGATCACTCAGGATACATTTTGGCATGTGAGACTAGTAACTGGTGGTTATTATTAAAGAGAAGTAGTAAATAATAAACAGGAGAAGCAGGCAAATCCCTTGATTGATGTTAAAATACGAAGAGAGTTGCATTAAGAGGCCCTCCCTGCCTTGCACCTTCTGCTATCCTCTTACGTAGGGTAGCCATCATCCTTTAACAAGTGTTGGTTGAGCAGATACTATGTGCTGGGCACCACACCAAGAGGAGCATCAAAAAATGAGTAATTATTAAGTACGAGCTTCATTTTGGGGTGACCAAAATGTTCTAAAATTGTGTGGTAGTTGCACACAACTCTATGAATATGCTAAAAAGCATTGTGTTATACAATTTAAGTGGGTGAATGAATTATAAGCTATGTAAATTATATCTCAATACGGTTGCTACTGTAAAAAAAAAAAAAAAGGCATAATAAACCTGCCACTACCACTCCCTGACTGTTATGTTACTTCACCTCTCTGCTTCAGTTTTCTCTTCTGGAATATAGGAATAATCATAGAACTACCTCATAGGGTTTTGGTGAGGATGAAAAAAAGAAATGTTTGAAAAGTGCTAGTTTAGAGTTTGGTGTTTAGTAAGAGCTCCATGAATGTTAGCTACCAAAATCACCATCATCTTCATTCATACGTATTAGATGATGAGCTAGAACTTACACAAGTAGGATAGAAAAAAAGAGGAAGGGGCTCTCCATTCCTCTGTGGGAGAAGGAAGGAGCCAGCGAAGGAGTGAGGGAGGAGGAGATGACATCTAAGCTGCGTGAGAATTCATCCCCGTGGGATGTGAAGAGAAGCCCTGAAAGGAGAACAGCATGAGCAAAGGTACAGAGGTGAGAGAGAAGAACCTACTAGCCCTTTTGCACCAAGGACAAGGTCAGCAACTTGAACTTTATTGTGAAGACAATGGGAAGACAACCAGCAGGAAGCAGCGTGGCAAGTTTGCAAACCAGAATAATCACCCCAGTGGGGAAGGTGAATGTTAAGAGGTGAAGGACTGACATGGCAGAGGAGTTGGGAGACTATGGCAACAATTCGAGTGAGAGGTGACTAGGGCTTAACTTGGACTCTGAGATTAGAGTATCAAGGCCAGGACTCCTCTGAGTGTAAGAGACAGACTCAGTCAGAACTCCAGGAAAAGGCTATAGAGTAGGAAACGTCCCTGAAAGTCCAGGGTGGTGTTCCAGGCAGGCACCTCAGAATCCAGGACTGGAATGGGAAAACCAGGAGCCATATGGGAAAATCAGGGGTATCTTCCATAGTTTTCTGTCTCAGCATCTCTGCTCCGTTGTTTTCTTTGGACTAATGCAGTTCCTGAGCTACTCATGATTTCTGCTTTCCCCCCGACCTCTCTTTATGGTAGCCCAAGAGTAACTCCCATCCTGATGCTGCCTTTAGGGGTCACCACCAGCTGCCTTCTTCCCTCTGGGCCACTTGGTTCCAATTTGGGTCAGGATCTGAGTGGCTCTGCTCATTTTTCTTTTTTAAAATCGGGGTCATAGGTTAAGACCCAGCCCATAGAGGAAGGTGGGGGCTGGTCCATGAGGTAGAAAATTTGGTTATTTGAGGTGGCAGGGTTCTGACAAAGGACTCTTCTTGTGGGCACCTGAAATGCCTCTCATATAATAGGCCTAGATGGGAAAGGATCAATTTTAAATTTATTAGGCAATAAAATCTGCATTATTAGGTAATCATTTGGACCAGGGAGGGGAGTTGGAGTGGAGAGGATGCCAGGCGTTGGCTTGGTAACTGGGTGGTCCCTCAGCTTCACTTTCCTCTATGTTGGTGCTGTTCCCAGTTCTAGGAAGCTTCCCCACTTAATCAGGTCGGGGTCTCTGCAGAAAACAGGCGGCTGTCTCACACTAGGTAGTTTGAAGAGTTTAGTAAGAGGATTGCAGGACAAGGCCTGGGATAAACACGGGATAGTGCAGCACATTAGGGCTAGAAAGAGCCGGGGGCTGTCCAGCATTAGGCCAGCAGAGGGTGAGGAGAGGGCATTTCACAGAATCCAGAGAGGGAGGCCTGCCTGACACAGCCAGCCTGTGGCGACAGGAAGCTGGGGAGAGTGACACCCTGCCCTGGCTCCCCCAGCACTAACCCCGCAGGAAGACAGAGAGTAAGGAAGCCCACTGATGTGTTCCACGCGGCCTCCGTGGGGCGGGAAGGAGGAGCTCCAGAGGAGAGAAGGTATGACGTCCATACACTCCTCCTGGTGGGGTTATAGCCAGCCAACCCCTCAGCAATGCAAGCTGGAAGGGGCCACACTCCCTGATAGCCTCAACCTGGAGACCACCGTTCTAATTGGCTTGGGTAGGTCAAGTGTCCATCTTTGGATGAGTCGCTGAGGCTGAAGGGGAGAGGGTGCTCTGATTGGCTAAGCCAGAATTTGTAGGTGCAGTCAGCTCTGATCCAACTTCCCAGCTGAGATCAGGAAAATCAGGGTGTTGTTAACAAACCAGATAAAAAGAACAGATGTCCATACTGCCTCTACAGGACTCCTAGAAGGCTTTTAAGTGAGGGTTTGTAGTTCCTGCTGGGTTGGTTGGGGGAAGAGACCAGAGTGCAACTGGTGAATGAGTGAGCTCAGGCACAGGGATGGGGCAGTCCCCTTCCCTAGCAGGGATGAATCTTAACATGCTGTGGCTTCAGTGCTCACCAGCATGTGGTTAACGAGCAAGTACAGTCTTCTCCTTAGGAGTGAGTCCACCCTCATCATCAGTAGAGACCATCATGCCTTGTTTTCTAAATCCATTCCCTGCAATTAGACATCCTAGTAGGTGAGACTTCTCAGCACCCACTGAAGTTTGCTGGAAGGTGCCACCTAGTGGAACATCAGATGATCTGCTACTTAGACAAAGAAAAAAACAAAAAAGAAAAAAAAAAAAACTGGAGAGTTTTTACATCCCAAAAGCCATTGAGTAACGGTTCTCACCTGATTGGAATTGGAATCCCCTGAGTATGGCCAAGTCCTATCTCCAGAGGTTCTGACTTAAGTGGTCTGGGGTGCAGGGTGGGCATCCAGAGTTTTAAAAGGTCCCCAGGGGATTTTGGGAGCAGTCAGGGTTGAGACCACTGGGTTATAGAGTTCCCACCCTTTATTTTGCAGAAGTGCTCACAGGTGGGAGTCACTTCTCCAAGAGTCTCAGACTCTCAGGAAGCCCCCTTCCGTCTGCACCCACCACCTCTCTATTGTGTCTTTGTATAACTTTTTTTTTCTTTGTGCAAAAATGAGAAATAATGGAACAGGAAGCACTCTTGTTTCCCAAGCTCTGATATTTATTTTAGTGGCCGTGCCAGGAGGAGGATGGCTCCCTGTACACCTGACATTTGCATCTGACCCCTCTGGCTAATACTCTGTTTGAGATGTACCCACCCAGTGACGTAGTATATTTACTCTTTGAGGTGTATGGCCTTCTCTGTTTGCTCTTTTAAAATGTGCCCTGCTCAGGGCACCTTTCACATCCACTGTCTTGATTCAATAGCATTCCCTTATAGTTGGCAGGATTGACTTTAATTGGCATCTCACTGTGGAAATGACAAAGTAGATGCCAAGAGAGAGACAGGCAATTTTCTGTCTCGAGGTAATTTCAAATAGACATCCTGCAAACCCTTTCCTTTTATTCCAAGTAGGAGCTGAAATGCCACTAAATGTGCACACTGGACTGAATCACCAGAGTGGCATTCTATGTCTGGCTCCCTTTCTCCATCCTACCTGCAAGCTTGAGTTTCAGAAGTGTATTTATTTATTTATTTTTATTTATTTCAGAAAGGGAGAGAGAAATAGAAACATTGATTGGCTGCCTCCTGTATCCCCCCTAGTAGGGATCAAGCCCGCAACCTGGGCATGTGTCCTGACGGGGAACCGAACCATGATCTCCTGGGTTCATAGGTTGGTGCTCAACCACTGAGCCACACCGGCAGGGCTGAGTATCAGAATTTTAGAACTAAAAAGGACCACAAAGAACATCCGGTTCAATTGCTTTGTTTAATGCAGCCATATTCCATATTTATTTAGACATCTTCAATTTCTGCTAACCTACATTCATGGATCCATACATGATAATCCTGATGCTCAGAGAATCTGAGCAACCTATCTGACGCCACACAGGAAGTTATGGGCAAAGTCTGGACTGATGGAGGCTGAGCAGAGCCAGGTGGGGAAATTTTAGCTCCAGGACTTTTTTCTTCCTCTGTATTAGAAGTTTGAGCCTGGTTAAATGTGGAACCTGGTAGAGATAGTAATCTGGGTCATTATCACCAGTGTTAACGAGTTTCCTGAGTGTAGGTTTTAAAGAGGTGTGTGCTTGATTGATTAATTATTTAATTGATTCTCAAATGTTTGCTTGGAACTTCTTTGGGGCCAGGTACTATACTCTGCATTGAGAATGTATGTGTGGGGGGTGAGGTAAGGGAGACGAGGGGAATGGCCTGTGTCCTCATGGGGCTTACAATGCGGTGGAGGAAACAGATACCAAACAATCCTCTTGTAACCATAAACACTGTGGCTGTTTAGGAAAGGCATTGCTAAGAGGCCACATAACCAGGAAGCTCAGCATGTTCCCAGAAATCCGGCAGCCTTCCCTGAAAATGCCTAAAGATCTTGGTGATCTCCAAGGAGAGGAGAAGCAAGAGGCGAGAAGCTTGCAGCAAACTCAGAACACCTCTAGCTTCTCAGGCTTTGCTTAGGATCAAGCAGACCTCTCTCTCACCACCCTAGAAATTGTGTCATTACAGAGTCACAATGATCCCCACTTCACAGACAGGGAAATTGAGACTCACAGCAGCTAAGGGATTGGCCAAGTTTAGTGTTAAAGGTAGACGGACACACAGATCAACACCTCCTGACTTGCTGATCTGTTCTACTCTTACTGGGCCAGATCAGCCTTGGGGTATAGCCCTTAACAAATGGGGTCAGCAATAACAGACCATAAGAAAGGTGAGGACAGGTAGTACAGACAGTTTTCATATCCTCATCAGAAAGCTGAAGGGCCTGCACCTGTCACCTATTACCTTTCCTCTATCTGACTCTTCTTGTGGAAGTGTCTCTCGGAGGATACTGAAAGATGTGCCTGTTACTGATGACAAGAGGGATAACTGAAGAGTGAGAGAATAAACAGCTCTCCCTTCCCCCCAAAAAAAGACAGAGATGGAAAAAAAGAAAGATGTGGAAGTAAAGATGGGAGAAGACAGGAGATACTCATCATTCATCAAATGTATGTATTAAACCCTTTCTGTGTATTATGAAAATAAGTAAATAAGCAAATATATAAGATTTTAGCCAAGAGGAATATGCACTGTGAAGAATACATAGAGAAGGTAAAGTATGATGTCACTCATATGTAGAATCTAAAGAACAAAACAAACAAAATTGAAACAAACTCATAGACACAGAGAGCAAACTGGTGGCTGCCAGAAGGAAGGGGCTTGGGGGACTGGGGGACAGAGGTGAAGGGATTAAAAGGCCCAAATTGATAATTACAAAATAGTCATGGTGACTAAGTGAAGCATAGGGAATATAGTCAATAATATTGTGGTAACTATGTATGGTATCAGTTGGGCTACTGGAAATATCGAGGAGAACACTATGTAAAGTATGTAATTGTCTAACCACTAAGCTGTATGCCTGACACCCACCCAAAATAAAGTTTAAAGAAAATAAAAGTATGGAGAGAGCACTACAGATGGGCAGTCAGGGCGGGTCTCTGTGAGGAGGTAATAATTAAGCTGAGATTTGAAGGCCAAGAGGGAGCGACCAATGGGGGAGGAGCCAGAGAAACAGCGTTCCCCGCCCAGACAAGGGCTAATTCAAAAGTCTCGGGGCTGGACTGAACATAGCGCCATCAAGGACCAGGAAGTGCCAGTGGCTGATTGGAGCAAGTGGCAGGAGGGTGATACATGAGGTTGGAGAGGCAAAAATCCAAACCCAGGCCACAGCCCAAGGATTGTGCCACGCAGCTGAAAGCCTGTTTATCCCTCCTCAGCACTCCTCTTGGTGTTTGACTTCCATTTTGGCCACAGTTACTAGTTTCATTAGGCCCACATCTGCAATGTGCCCTTTATGCACATTATCTCATTTAAGGATCACCATAGGCCAGACAGCTCAGTCTGAAAGTAACATTTCTTGTTTAATTTAGTCAATGACCAGATCAGTTTTCCTAGAGAAACAGCCAGAGCTAATGGGCTCCCCACATGTCTCAAATGGCATTGCCTCAGTGAGTGGGATAAAGCCCCAGGAGTTTCCTCCCCCTAGCATCCCACATTGTAAGAGATCAGAGTCCAGGATGAAAGCTGGGCTAATGGGTTAGAGTTTCCACTGGGGGCCGACCAGGCCGACCAGCTTTGATTAACAAATCACTCAGTAAGACACAAGAAAAAGCTCAAATCCAATTTTACACAGAATCCTCTAGGGAGCTAGAAGAAAGGATAGAGAGGAGAGAGACACTGAAGGTTTTCCTGTACATAATCTCGGCTGCTACACTTCACTCAACTATTAATTACTGAGCATCTATTGTGTTCCAGGCCTGGAAGGGGGCCCAGCTTAGCTTCTTGTTGTTGAACAGGAGTATGAGCTGAAATCCATGTGCCCTGGCTTAGCTCCTGCTGCTCTGGCCCAGGGATAGGGGTCACCCTTTTGGCAATTTCCTCTGCCTGGAAGGTGCATGGGTTTTCTAATTTGAAAAATAAAAGGAAGTCTGTGCTAGCAGAGGCAGGACAATCCTCTACAGGACAAAAATATTACAAAGCTCCCCCTTGCTTGGAGCTCACAATCTAGAGGAGGAAACCCAAAATGATACCTGTTCTGAAGAAAAATCAAGCAGATGGTGGTGATGGGGACACTCTTTGACATTTTAGATGAGTTGGCCAGGGAAGCACTCTCTGAGGCAGGGCATTTGATTTGGTACCTGAAAGATAGGAGGGAGAGAACCAGGCAAAGGTTTAGAGGAAGAGATTTCTTGATAATGGCACAGCAAATCTGCAAAGGGTCTGAGGCCATCTTCAACTTGGTTCATTTGAGGAATATAGCAGGAAGACCAAGGTAAGTAGAAGAGTAGGGAAGAAAGCAAAATCTAGAAATCAGGCTGATCATGCAGAGCCTCGCAGCCTGTTGCAAGGATGCTCATAGATTAATGCAACATAAAGGGAAGTCACAGGTGAGTTCTCAGGGTCAGTGTGAGCTTCATGTTTGTAAAAGGATCATCCTAGCAACTTTGTTTCTAGCATTGTGCTCCTGATGTGAAGGCACAGAAAAGAATTCTGCAACATTATCTTTCCCTCTAGGAACTTACACTTTTGTCAGAGACAGGATGGAAATTCTAATACATACATACTGTGTGTCAACTGTATTTAAAAAGGGGTGTTATAGCAGCATTCTTCACAATAGCCAAAAGATGGAAATAGTCCAAATATCCATGAATGGATGAATGGATAAAAAAATGTGGAATATACTTACACACGAATATTATTCAGTCTTAAAAGGGGGTGAAGTTTTGATACATGCTACAACATGAATGATTCTTGAAAACATTGTGCTAAGTGAAATAAACCAAATAGAAACAGACAACTATTGTATGATTCCACTTATATGAGGTACCTAAAATGGTCAAATTCATAGAAACAGAAAGTAGAATGATGGTTACCAGGGTTTGAGAGGAGGGAATGGGGAGTTAGTTTTTAATGAATATAGATTTTCTGTTTAGGAAGCTGAAAAAAGTTCTGGAGATGGGTAGTGGTGATGGCTGCACAATAACGTGAATGTATTTAATGCCACTGAATGGTTCAAATGGTAAATTTTATATTATGCATGTTATTACGATAAAACAAATATTTTTCAAAGCATTAGATAAGGATCTAGGGACAGAGGAGTGAGCAGTCTAGGTAGAGGTAATAGCAAGTGCAAAGGCCCAGGGGTGGGATTGTGTCTGAGGTTCTCTGATGATTAGCAAGAAGGCCAGTGAGTTGGGGCATAATGGAGAGAGTAAAGGGTGAGGGTGAGTCACATTATTCACATCTAGCATTGTAGGATCTTGTCGCTCTTCATAGAAATCCAGGCGGGGAGCCACTGAAGCAATGTGAGCCGAGGGGTGGTGCTATCTGAACTTTGTTAAAACAGGATCACTCTGGCTTTTACTTTTCTTCATTCTGAGTCTCATTTGCAAATGATGATAAGAAAAGCACTCATCTCACAGGGAAGCTGTGAACATTAAAAGAGGTGATACATGTCAAGGGTTTAACATGGTGCCTGACGTAGCATTCAATACAAAGCAAGCATTGCTGGGACAGAAATCCAAAGAAAGACAGTAGCCCCCTGAGGACTTTTGGAGGACTTCATGGAGGAGATGGCAGTTCAACTGGACATGGAAAAATGCACAAGATTTCTAGCGAAGAGGCGGGCTTTTTTAGAAGGAGCCAAGTGGTCAAGGAAAACCCCCAGCAATTGGTCAGGGCAGAGAGGAGGAAAGGATGTTTGATCTGCCCTAGCAGGCCACAGGGTGGGCTCTAGAGCCTAAGTGATGGGAGCTTTGAAGGTTTTGTACCAGATGTCAAAATCTGTAAGCTTTGCTTTCAGAAAACAGAATCGCCATCCCCCCTGCCTGGAGCAAGAACTGGGAAGCAGGAGTCAACAGGACACTGGTCCAAGTCTGGGGCTGCTAGGCAGTGGCTGGGCTGGAGGTGGAGAGAATCAAGGGGGTCTCTTTGGGGTGGAAAAGAGGAAGGCAACCAAGAGGGCACGTGGTCCCTGGGCATCAGAGGAAGCAATTCCGTGAAGAGCACTGAGGAGCCACAGGCATCACCACCCAGCTCCGTGGCCCTCTGCAGTGCCCGGAGGGCCAGACACATTCCACCGTCTAATGCGATTATGCATCTGATGTTTCAGCTCGCAGATGTGGGGGCTCTAGTCGGTTTTCATTTCATCCCTGTGCCTGGTACAGTGTCTGGTACACAGTAGGCGTTTGCTAAGGGTTTGCTTAAGAGCTAACCCGAGACAGAGACCAGGAGGTTTCAATAAAGGGCTTCGTTGAGCTGATTGCCTAGACGTACACGTGGGACTGGAGGGCATTCCAACCCCAAGGAGGTTGGGCTTTCGTGAGAAAAGGACCTGCAGAGAGACGCCGGTCGCCACCCCGCCGGTTTGCAGGGTCAACAGACAGGTGGCAGTTTACACAAGGCGTTCACACCTAACGTCAGGTGCTCCGAAAGGAAGATCGAGGGTCCGCCAGCGAAACAGTGCGCGTGAGGCGGGGCTGTGGCCCCATTTCACAGGTGTGGCCTGGGGACACAGGGTCCCCGGAGTCACAGTAAGTCCGCAGGTTCTCTCTCGGAGCCGAGCCGAGGTGGGTGGGGAGCCTCAGCTCCCGGGGCTGCGGGAGGAGCGCCCCGCCCGGCTCCAGCACAACCTGCACATCCCGAGGAGCGCGCAACGTGCCCACTGGAACGCGGAGCAGAGGTGGCCGGGCGAGGCTGTGGATCCCGGGGCGCGTCCCAGCGCGCGAAGACGCCCCGAAGCCTCCCCGCACCGGTTAGCGCCCCAACTCCCCAACTCCGGGACTTTCGCAAAGCTCCTACGGGCGGGGGACCCGCCGAGGAGCGGACCGCACCATCGCGGCCGAGAGGGGGGAGAGGTCTGCGCTCGGACCCCGCGGCGTGCGGGCGGACCACGAAGAACCGCAGCAAGGTTTTGTGCTCCGGCACACGGCGCTCGGCAGCCGATCTGTCGGAGGTCGGAGCGGGGCGAGCGGGCCGCCAGGGCTCGGGAACGGAGGGGCCCGGCGACGCCCCCCCCCCAGCGGCGGCGCGGTGGCCCAGCCCGGCTCCCCGGCTGGCGAGCAGCGGAAGTGCCGCGGAGTTGGAGCGGGGCCGGCGCCGTGGCCGCTTCTCCTCGCCGAGCTGCTGCCGCCGGGCGGGCGGGCGGGCTGACGCTCGGAGCTGGGGGCCGCGCGGCGGGACCCGCGGGACGCGGCGGGGCTGACCGGCCCCGATGAGGCGGAAGGAGAAGCGGCTTCTGCAGGCGGTGGCGCTGGTGCTGGCGGCCCTGGTCCTTCTGCCCAACGTGGGGCTCTGGGCGCTGTACCGCGAACGGCAGCCCGACAGCACCGCCGGGGGATCTGGGGCTGCGGTGGCCCCAGCGGCCGGACAGGTGAGTCCTCCAGATGTTGGGGGTTGGGAACACTTTCTCCCCGAATTTACTTGTAGCTTTCGGTTCCTTCCTTCCCCTTCCCCTGCCTTCTCAGAGTCAGCGCCGGAGACACTTCTGTTCTTTCCATTTTTTGGGGGGTAGGAAATTGAGGTTCAGAGAAGGACAGGGACTTGTCCAGGACCCCTCGCCTGTCAGAGGCAGAACCAGACCTGGGAACCAGGAATCCGGATGCCCAGTCTGGACGTCTGCTTCTTAGGTTCCCGTCCTTCTTTCTGCCCATGTGTGGGTACCCCCTCGCCCCTTCCAGCATCTCTCTTGTGGAGGATCCTGTCAGCACGTCGCATCCCAGGATAACTCCTGGAAGTCCCGGTACTTCTAGACGGTGTCCAGGTCTCTTCTAATCTCCCCCCACCTGCTGATCCCGGTGTTCCCTACTCAGGTCAGCCCTTTCCTGTGCTCCCATACGTTAGGAGATGGACCTCCCACCTCTCCCTATTTGTGCATTCTCCCTCCAGATCCTATGGGTTCCTCAGAGGATGCAAAGATCATGCTCCCCTTGGAGCTTCAGGCCCTAGGGATAGGGAAGGGGGTGAGCTCCTGGTCCTTGAGAGGCCTGCTGTTTTTTTGACGTTCTGAGGGTCCAGAAGTGGGGGGGGCAAAATCCCCCAAATTTCCCAGAGGCTCTTTGTGCCCAGTGCCCAGAAGATAGAATATTATATGCCTTCCTTGCCCCTTTCAGAGTATCATGACCCCTCTGAACTTGTCCAGGCTAATTAGGTGTGCTGTTTCTTGCAGCATAGACTAGGATTTTAATTGTTCCGCCTCCACTGAACTCACCCATGTATGCGTGTGTGTTTGCGTGTGTACTGTGTGTCACACGTGCTTATAGACTGATAGCAGAAGCTCTGTCAGTTCGCTCCTAGCTTCCAGCCCCCTGACTCAGTAGCTGACAGTGAGCAAATGCGTGCTTGACAAATGTTTCACATGGTGGGATGTTTCAGGTTTGGGAAGGGATTTCCTTGTTCCATGGGAAGTGGATGATTTGTGCAGCAGGGTCAAATTTGACTGATGGTTGGCAGGATGAGTGAAGAAGCTGACTTTTGAAGCTGATGGTTTTCCTTGTGCTTCCCGATATCAGGCTGCTGTCAGAGTAGTGAGTGCTGCATCTTGAGTGGGGCTCTTTGCGGCAGAACTGACCAGTTTTGAGTGTAGCCTTGTCGCTCGGTGGTCGTTGTAAACCATCCTGCGGGGCCTGGTTGATCTTTCTGGTAGACCTTACCGTTTGGACACTTAAGGGTCCTAACTCCTTTCCTAATCCCTGGCACAAACCCTGGCAGCCAACTTAGACCCCTCTCCCTTGAATTCTGTATTCCTGTGGGTGTTTGCTTCATGAAGCCTTTCTTCTGTTCTCATCCTGGGCCAGGATTAGGAGGTCAGGGTTCTGTCCTCTGCCCTACCATTAACTTGCTGTGTATGTTCTTGGTCACCTCTCAGGTCCGTCTTTGAGCCTCCCTTCCTCCTTATGTAAAATGTGTTATTGGTCTAGCTGCACCATCCTGTAATATGTCAATGAATCAATGAGGGGTACATTGACCACTTTTTTTCCTGTGGTAGGAGCCCCTTGTGGCAACCCTAGCTGTGGGGGCACCATACTGGACTTAGCCCCAGGTCATGGGGGAGAGTGCCCTGCCCAGGTGCAAAGTCTCCTTTGGAATAGCTCTGGCCAGTTCTAAAATAGCTCCTAACATTCTGCCTCTGCCTGGAGAAAGCCCTCGTATTTCATTTGCTGTGGATGCCAGACATCCTGATTCTCATTTTCTATAGACCCAGATGTGCAGAGAGAAGGTCAAGGTTAACTGCCAGCTTGGCTTGACCTTTCAAAGTAAATTACTCAGTTGTGCAACAGGGAATTGATGGAGTAAGACAGCCTTTTGGGCAGAGAGAGAGAGAGGGAAGCAACAGCTGGACCCTGCTCAGAGCCCTTAACGGAAATGAACAGACAAGCACATCTGGGAAGGTCTAGTTCTCATTCCTTTCTTTTGCTCTGCAATATCATAAGGAGGAAGAGGAGGAGGAGGAGGAGAGGACGGAGGAGGAGGAGGGGGAGGAGGGGGAGAAGAAGCATGGGGTCTGGCGCTGGTGGTGGCGGGTGCCAACTGATGATCCTTCCTTTAAAGGGAATGTCTTGGCTCCCTGGGAGCAGCAGAATGGAGCTGTTGCCCCACTGACAAGCTCTTCTAGGTGCTACAGGATTCCGCATTCATCCTCTGCCTTTCAGGAACACGCTGCCAATCTCCACACAGTCCCTTATTTGTTCCACTCTCCTGCAGGTGCACAGCACGGGGCCTGGCCCCCGGTCCTGAGTTTGAATGTCAGCTGGCCTTGAGGGAAGAGGCTGACTTCTCACAGTGACGGGGCTCTGCCCCTCATCCCAGAGTACCGGGATGTGCACGGAACACGCCAGGCTGCTGTCTGGGAGAGCTGGCCCCTTGAGCACACAGGGCTGCTTTTCGACAGGATTGACCAGTTCTGAGCTCAGCCTGTCACTCCTGTAATGGTTGAGCATGATCCCAGGGCATCTCGTTGATCTTTCTGGAAGAAATAACTGCAGAGGCTCAGGAGGGAAGTCTGACAGGACTTTATCCAAATGAAAAATGTATTCCTTGTGGGTTTGAGAGAAGTTTCTTTGAGGGTAACAAATGCACTGTTGTTTGAGTGGTCCTTTAACTCCTTGATTTCTCCACTGGATTGAAGAATATGGAGTTTTAAATGAAGAGCATTTATCATTCGCTAGAACTGAAGTCTGTACAACTGTCACACTGGCTCCAGAGGGTGCTGGGGAGGGCAGCTGATTTATAAAGGACACAGAATGCCTTTAGGATTTCCAAATCCATCTGGTCATACAGCTCAGCTGGCTGCTTTGAAAGCTGCAATACCAAGCAAGAAAAGCCATTCTTAAAGCCATCTTCATTGTAATTTGGGGTTCCCTCTCATTTCTAGCCCCCATCCACTTAACATCTTGGTTTGATTTTCCAGTCTGTCTCATATTCCGGATGTGGGAACTGGCCATGAAAAACCCATACTGGGAAATACGATGCAGTTCCTCCCCATTTCTGAGCCGTAATCTCTTGTGAGAAATGACTTCATTGGATAATAGTGACTATGGGATAGAAATTGGTGGGTTAATGGAATACCAGTGACTTAAAGTTTCAAGTATCAAGGGTTTTTACTCTCTGTATCTTTATTTTCCATTGTAAACTTTATTCCTAGAACATCGAGAAACCAATGTCTTTTCCCCCTTTGTTGGTCTTCCTGGTGGCAGAGCCTTAGCAATCAGAAAGTTAAGTACCATAGAAATGTAGCCTTGGAATTATTTCCTTAATTTTCCTCAGAGGGCCTGGGATCCTGTAGATGGCTAATCACTTCTCTGCCTGGTGCCCAGCTGAAACCTGGTGCCCAGCTGAAACAGGGGGAGGGTTGTTGACTTACTTGAGCAAACCTGCCCCCCCCCCCCCCACTGCTTTCTCTTATCCTGGGCTTGCAATCTCCCTAGGAGTCCAGCTGAGGAAGGCCTTGGAACAGAGCCCAGGGTTCTAGTTCTCTCTCCTTCCTTAAACTTACTGTGTGACCTTAGAAAAGTGGTTTAACTGTTCTGGGCCTTGAACTCCTCATCTGTGAAGTAAGGGCTTAGATTCAGAAGGGGAAAGGTCATTGTGTGTATAATGGTGCTTCTGCTCCCCTGGCCAGGGCAGACATTGCTTAGCGATCTTTTTCCCATTAAACTAAGGTGACCAGACGTCCCGCTTTTGGCGGGACAGTCCCAATTTTTAACAGTTTGTCCTGCGTCCTGCGGTGTTTTAAAAAAGTCCTGATTACTCTTTGTAATATTTTAAGTAATAATAAAGAGAAAAGAAAAGAAAAAGACACCCCCCCCCCCCCCGATCAATGGTGTATTGCTTTAAATCTGGTCACCTTATATTAAGTCCAGACTTGGCCTCCTACTCAAGTGGCGTCACTGGCATGTTGCAACTCAAATGTGATGCAGGGGATAGATACTGTTAGGACTTTTCCAACTCTAACATCCTGGAGTTCTGTGAGTTTGTTTAGAAGCATGTACTGGAAAGGCCTGGATAGTAGCAGTGTGTTTAAACAAGCTTCCGTATCTAACTTGTGAGGAGGCCACTACTTAGAGATATGTTCAAACTCAAATGTCTTCTCTCAGGCTGTAGTCTAACGATGCTCAGCTTTTAATCTGCTGGCTCCAGTGACACGATAAAAACTAATGGAACAGGAATGAAAAAGCAAAGGCCTGTTTGAAAGATAACCATCTTGCTAATTGCACCTTGTCCACAGTCAGCTCTTCCACGGAGATGGCATCAGGATCTCATGGCTGAAAAACTCCCGGAGGCAAACTTGGCAGCCACAAGTATGTCCCATGACAGCTCAGTGCTCATGATGGCGTTAGCAGTGGGTTTTTTATTTTGAATGTATCTGACCCTCTGCATTCCATCTTTGTGTCAGAGCCAGTAAAAAAAGAGCTGATGGATAAGGCTCTGCCCCCAGGAAGACTGCATAAGAGTCCTGCTTCTCTGAAAACCACTGCCCTCATGCCCAGTGAAGTGGGGTAAGGAGGTAGCTTATCCATCCGTGCCTGAGTTCCTGTGGCCTTCCCCCCCCACCCCCCCGCAGAAGTGTCTTAAAGTGGGAACCACATCCTCTTCTAGCACATAGTGAAAGGCTCATAAGACCGAACATGTTTGCTCAGTTATGATGTGTATCAACAGGAAGGGGGCTCCAGAAGTCATCTAGTCCCACCCCCTTATTTTGTAGATATAGAAACTGAGGCGCAGGAGAGGGGAGATCAGTTCACAGAGAGAGGCATGCAGATCAGAACTCAGTTCTTCTCTCCAGGTTCTTACTCTGTTTGACCATGAATATTTTCCCCTCCACATGCTAATATTTGATCCTTCTCCTTCGTTATTTCCTTCATGAGCGAAGAATATCACTCCCAGTTTTGGAGGCCAGCGCTTACTGAGACCAGCTCTCTGCTGGAACTTACCTGGCTTTTACATTTTTTTTTTTACAAATGTTTATAGTTTTAAAGCAAATAAAATGGGTTAAATTTTAAGGTGACAAAGGGATCCAGCAGGGGAATTAGAGGAGTTAAAAGGATGCACCACATGTAGCATCCCAGGTGACACCATCACTGCTATCCATAGTAGATGGGCTAATCTCAGTTAAAGAGCCACCTCAGACTTTCTGTCAGTTGCAGGTAACAGAATGAATTAAGCCAGGTGGGCTGACATGAGTCAGGGCATTTATTAGCTCCTGTAATTGCAATTGACTTCAGGTGTGGTGTGATCCAGAGGTTCATGCCCTAGACTGAGCCCCCTTGGTAAAAAAAACAAAACAAAACAAAAAAAAAACAAAACTGGGTGCAACTCTTTCCCATCTCATATCCACACCCAGATCCTAGAGAAAAGAGTCTGTTACTTCTGAGAGCTTCTTAGAAGAGAGGAAATGTCTTTCCTATGAGCACTAGCAAGAAGTCCTTAAGTATTATCGGCCCAATTTGGATCTCATGTGCTCTCTGAACCACTTGCAGTTGATGCTGATGGACTTAACCCATTCTAGAACTACTGGTCGGGTCAGGCCACCCAAATCTTAGGAAGAGCAGTTGGGGGAAAAGTGGGTGGGGAGGAGGAGAAATGAAATATGGGGAAGAAGCCAACAAATGTTCCGTTCAGAATCCTGCTGACACAGGATCCTAGGCAGTTGAGGGATCAGACGTGGTCCTCGAGGTAAAACCCCTTGGCCATCCTGGACTCAGTTTTGATCCCTGAACCTGCAGTCTGGAGTCTGATTCTCATTCTGCCCCACCCTTGGCTGAGAGGCTTCACTCCGGGGGCCTCAGTTTCCTCCTGAGGACGGCTTGGTGCAGGTGCTGGCCAGCTGGAGGGTAGAGCCGAGGAGCAGTTGAAAACCGCCCGTATCTCATCTTACATGTGAGTGCTGCTGCTGCCTTCCTTCCCCCTCACAGGCGTCCTGAGAGCTGCCCCGCCCCTGTGCACACACATTAAAAGTCAGTTCATTGAAGATTTTTTTCAAGCTGAAAAGAACTTCTGTCTCTTTAGCTCTAACTCTTTTTCTGCCTGGCCCTCTTAGCTTAGCTGGAGGAGGCGGAGTGTTCATACTTCGGAAGCCAGAGGAAGCTAAACAATTCCGCTTGCTGGGGTGGGTGGGTGTGTATTTATGAGTGTGTAGCTTTCTCTCCATGTGTCTCTCTTCTCTCTTATCTTTGGATGGTGCCTGTTTTGTGCCCTCTGCTGAATAGAGATAGAAGAAGAAAATTTGTTTCCTTCCCTTTGGTTTTGAGAGAAGTCTGAGTTTCAAAAGCTGAATTCTCTTCAGTTTGGTGACAAAAGCCACATCATAAAATGATGCTAAGGATGATGATGCTGAGCATGATACTGTTAATAATAATAGCTACCATTTATTCTAGGCAGTGGATTAATAGGCCCTTTATCTGTGCAGCTTGTCAGATAGTCACTATAGTTCACAGGTAGAAGCAAATGAAGGAGCCAGTCCTCCTAGATTAAGACACTAAGAGGCTGTGTGTAGTGTGTAGTGCCTGTGGCTAAGGGAGGGAAGGAAGCCTCTGGTGTCATTTGGAAGGTCAGCAATCCCAGCATAGGTCGTTGGCCCGATAGCGCAGGGTGCAGAAGTGGACCAGGGCCAGACAGTCTCCCAAGATTGGGTGTGGGGAGGAAGCTGTGCATGCACAGGCAGCTCTTTGTGTCCCTCTCTCTGATTCTTTGATATCTGAGGCAATCATTGA
>PVJC01000988.1:28270-38703 GCA_004026665.1 Murina feae
GGGGGGGGGGGGGGGGGTGGGGACGGGGAACCTAGCTGCTTTCTACTCTGGGAGAGAACCCAGATCCTCTGCTTCCTTCTAGGACGTATTCTTTGCCGCCTCCAGGAAGCATGCATGGGTCACCCCAGCCCTCGGCTTTCTCACAGGTCTCAGATCCCCCAAGCTTTTATTTTCTCGTCAGCCTACTTCGATCAGAGGCCTTCAGCCTGGTGTTTCTTCCTGCTCCTCCTTTCCTGCTCCTGCTGGTGTGTTCCACCTGCCTCTGGGACTCCACGCACACACACACAGCTCCCTTGCCTCTGGCCCGCTTCTTCCCCGCAGCCTCCCTCCTAAACCTGGGGCAGCCTGGGATAGCAAGGGTGAGTCTCAGAGCTGAGACTCAAGGTACACGTAAATGTACCTTGCAGTGTAGTAATCATTTTTAATCTGTCCAGACTAGCTGCTTCTGAAGGCAGCAGTTAACCTCCATCTTGGTCACCCACTCTTGCTTGCCCCAAACATTTGATGGTGACTGAAAAAACAAGCCAGTGAGTGATAGGGTTGGTATTCAGTAACTGCTGGCCTAGTGCAGGCAGCCTAGCCTGAGGAATGGTTCTTCTCGAACTGCATGGCGCTTCAGAATCCCTGGGATTCACACCCAAGGAGCCTGATGGGGCCATTATGGGTGGACCAGGGAACCTTATATTTAACAAATGCTATCGAGAGCCCATCGGGGAACTCTTCTCTCTGCCCACATCCCCAACTTGCCAACACCCCCTCGTCTTCTCCAGGGGCCCACTCTACTTTCCCCAGGAGCACTTGGGACCTGCCTTTGAACTTCTATTCCTGGAGTTGCCATCCAGCACTCCCAGGGGAGCCCTGTGAAGCCTGTTAGTGGCACAATATTAGGTAAAAGCCGCTCAGAGTCCGGATCTTAGATCTCAGATCTGGGATAGGCAGTGCACTTGGAAAATCCGTCCTCTGTGGGCTGCAAGGATTCTTCCGGACCCTACAGCTTCCTTTTCCTCTGATGCCCGTGGTCTGTTGCCCTCCCAGGATGGGTGCTCTACCATCCTGTAGAATGAGTTGCCATGGTGGGGAGAGCAGTGGTACTAAACTTGAGGCCTCTTGGGAAGGGGTGGCATTGAGGAGACCCTAGGAACCTCTCCCTTGAGCTGGACAGATTATGGGATTAGGAACCAGGCCTAGCCCTGCCCAGCCAATGGAGCTGCAGTCTTCTCCTAAAATGAGCATAATAATCAAAGGTTCTCCTCCTAAAACAAGCACAGTGACCACTACTGCACAGTGGCATGGAGAGGATCGAATTGCATTAAAGATGAGAAAAGTGAGGTGCACAGGGGTTCAGTGATGTAACCACAGCTGGAAAGTGATGGCAACAGGATTCCAACCCCAGTGTCTCCTGCAAGTGGAGCACACAGCCCTCGGCTCCTTTCTGCTGCCTCTCTACCCACTGGGCCTGTGACCTTGGTGAGCCCGCCCCCTCCCCCGGACAGGAGGCCACGGTAGGAGGTTATCACCCAGGGCCCCATGAGCCTGGGCTCTGCACAGACATCAGTGCCAGGACAGATGACAGCAGGCCCACCTGCCTCCTGGGCGTCTCACTGGGCTGCCTCCCGAGACTCCAGTTAACAAGGTTGTGTGTTTGTGCGGGTCTCCCCCACGGGTTGCAAAGGTGAGCCTCGAAGTGGTGGGCTGCCGAGCAGAGGGGACCCTGGGGGCTGGAGGGAGGTGGCTTCTTCAAGGGAATAGGTTAGAAACAGCTGCGGGGGGAGTATGTGTGAAAATTACTTCCTGCTGCTAAAGTACATTGTATGTGCTCAACTGAAAACTGTTATTTTTGCATGTTTCCTCCTGAGCATTGATCAGAGTCTGCTGCTGACAGTTAAAATGTGTATATGTGTGCACATCTATTTGCGAAATAACCAATTACTAAATTTGGCACCTGACTTTAGTGAAAAGTTGGTGTTTTTCTGTCCTTGGGGCACCAGGGGATGTGGTTTGGATTCCTGGTCATTTTATTGATAATAAACCCTAATGGCTGTCTCTTTCAGAGAACTTCTTTTATTCCTTTATTTGACCTTTATATTATTTAAAATCCTCATGTGTACTTTATTGGAGGTTGTAAACTGGCAGGTATGTTTTTTTTATGGCTCATCTAGTGCTGGCCCAGGGATGGTTGGGTGTCTTTATTTTTAAATGTTAATAAGTTATCAGTACCTAAACATCGGAATATTTCACATTTTAAAAAAATTCTCATTTCTGGCTTTGGGTGGGGGTGGGGGGATGGAAAAGTCTGGCACTAGGGCCAAGGTTCCACTATCACAAGAAGTGGCTGGGTCTGGGCAGCAGCTGCCCCCTCTAGACAGGCCAGCTCTCCGGGGGGCCATGGTCCCAACCATGCTTTGTTCCCAAACCTGAGTTCGGCACCCACATTTGGGTTTGGGAGCCCTGCTTCATAACTCCTGTCCAGTGTGTTCTCTTTCTGTCATGGTGGAGGCGGGGTGGGGCTTGTGGCCCCCACTTTAGAGATGAGAAAAAACAAGGTTCAAAGAGCAGAAGTAATCGGAATATTCACAGAGCCAGTTAAGTGGAGACTAATCGTGCTGTCAGCCTAATGTACTTTTCAGGAAAAGAAAAAGAAGAAGATGGTTACTTGGAAATATGAATATATAAACCACAGGCTCTTGAACAAACTCACTTACGTTTGTATCAGCTCTTCCTGCTCTATCTGAGCCCAACGATCACTTCCCTTGCTTCTCTGAGTCTGTAGGTGTCTGAGCTTGAGGGCCTCCCTGTCTAGTAAAGGTCGCTCCCGCTGTGTCAGGGGCTGCCCTAGGCTTGTTGGAAATGGAGTGCGTACAGAGTCCACTTTGTTTTCGGCCTCATGCCTTCCCCAGAATGCACATTCCTGTTGAGGAAGGGGGGGGCGGGCTAGGAGTCTGTGAAACGAGAGGAAAGATGGCTTTCCCGGCAGAAGTGGCACTTTCCGAATTCCCTGTGGGAGGGGCCTTAAGGGCCTTCAGGCATTTCTGGAAAAGAGCCTGTGTTAGAGCCATTTGGGGCCCCCAGAGATCACTGGGGGAGGCAGTTCAGCTGCACACAGCCAGCTTTGCCAGGGCAAGAGTGGCTGCGGCTCCACCCCCTTCACAAACCTTCCCTTAGAGGCTCTAGGTGGCTGCTGGTGTGGCAGTGGGCACTGGCACAGTCAGCGTGGCAGCCAGTACTGGCTGAGAGCTAGGCTCTCCCTCTGAGTCCTGGCTCCACAGTGATGATGGATAACTTATTGAGCAGTTGCTGCATGCCACGCACTGTGCCCATCTGTTTCATTAGAGTTATAATCCCAGGAGGCAAGTGCTCTGTTTTGCATGTGGTTAAAGTGAGGCTCAGGAAGCTTCAAGAACTTCCAGGAACGCAGAGGAGATAAGTAAGTGGTGGGACGGAAACACAGCTTTCTTACACTGGAGCTCCTCACCACTATGCCTAGTGATGCCTGTGGCAAGTCATTTAACCTCCCTTGGCCTCTATTTCCTCTCCCATAAAGTGGGAATAGTACCTTCCTGGCATCAGCAGAGTACAGATAATTAACTCTTCCTGTCCCTTCCCGGACGGGACACACACACACACACACACACACACACACACACGGGCCATTGTCAGGTACTGCTGTCTGTTGTGAGGAAGCCAAGGGCCCTGCCAAGGAACAATGGGGAACATTAAGAAGGCTGCTAGGTGCCAAACCAGAGGTATTAAAGGGACATTTGATTAGTTTTAACCCTAATTGTCAGGCTTTTGCTCTTTTTATTTTCTCTGTAGCTTTTAGGAGGGAAAAAAAAAGGCCTGGTATGGGTTTGTGTAGGCTTTTCTTGACTTTGGGTGTGAGTGTGCCTCTTTCACTCCTCTCCTATTATCAACCCTTTTCTCTCCCTGTCTCTATGTCTCTCTCTCTCTCTCTGCCTCTAATCCTGATGCAAATATGACAGATGAGACGAAAGAAGCCACTACCACTGTGGAACCCCCAATTCCAAGGGGTGTCTTTCATCGTGTCCCATCTCCCCAACCTCATCCCTTCCAAGTGGTCAGCCATCTTTGGCTTGAACATCTCCAGCGATGGGAAACTCACTCCCTTTAGTTCAGCAGAGTGCTAGGTAATACATTATGGCTCAGGGTGACCGAGTGCCCACTATTGCACATCTTTTAGGCTCCTCTCAAATCTATCCTTCCCAGAAAGTATTCTCTGATCTTTCCAGTTAGAATTAATTCTGTCCCTTGGAAATGCTTATAGAGTGTAATTTGTACAACATTAGTGGCATGGATGACAGAGTGCTGTGTTTTGCCATTTCTCTAGGCAGAAGGAGGTAATGTGGAAGGAGCCTTCTCAGCCAGACAGCCCCTTAGATGAGATTCCAGCTGGAAAGAAGGAACCCCATAGGACTGCCACCTGGGGCCTACGCTTCCTCTATTTTCCAGAAAGTCCATCTCCAAACGTGGCCAGTTTATTTCATCCATTCTTTTAGGCCAGGGGATATTTTAGGTCTTATGGACCATGTACGCTCTGCTGTGACTACTCAGCTCTGTCATTACAGCGTGAAAGCAGCCAGAGACAGTACATAAATGAATGAGCATGCTGCGTTCCAACATAGCTTTGCGAAAAATAGGCAGCAGCCCGGATTTAGCAAGCTGCAGCATGCTGACCCTGTTGTCATCCCTTCCTGGTGGAGGAGCCACCTTGAGTTGCTGTGTGACCTTGGGCAGGTCCTTCTCCCAGGACCACATCTCCCATTAAATCAATGAATAGACTGTTATGGATTGACTCACATCCTCCAAAAAGATATGTTGAAGTCTTAACCCCCAGTACCTCAGAATGTAACCTCTGGAAATAGGGTCATTGCAGATGTATTTAGGTAAGATAAGGTCATGGAGGGTTGGCCCTTAATCTGATGTGACTCACTGGTGTCCTTGTAAGAGGAGAGACACAGAGAGGGAGATGGCCTTGGGAAGACTTAGGCAGAGATTGGCATAAACCAAGGAAGGCCTGGGGCAGCTGGAAGAGGCTTTGGAGGGAGCATGGCCCTGCCAACACCTTGATTTGCACTTCGCAGCTTCCAGAACTGGGAGACCATAAATTTCTGTTGTTTTAAGCCTCCTGCTAGGATCAGCTAAGCCCTCCCAGGTGACCATGCTGGCGCCGTGGTACCTGGGTTTCAGGTAGCCCCCAGGAAACCAACACATGAAACATCTTCCACTGTCTCATCACATGGTTTTGTGTGCGTACATGCGTGTGGTTCTGTGTTGTGTTTGGGCGGAGTGGATAAAACACTTTGCAAAGGCAGGATAATTGTCTTAATCTCTTTTAGGGACTTCGATTCCTTTTTAATTCATGGGGAAAATCCTCTCTTCCTTTGAAGGATTAGCATATTATTCTGCACATATGCATTCTTTGTAAAGCTACTCTCTTTGTTAAGAGATCAACCTCCTTTTTTTTTTTTAACTTGGCTAATAACCTTGAGTACCCATGAATAAACACATGGTATTGCCTTTACTTAATGGTGTTGTCTTTCTTTTTCTAAGTTCCAACTGCAATTATTTCAACAATTTATTTTTATCCTGTGTCCCCATGTAATTGATTTGGGGGGCTACTATGTGGTAGGTACAGAAAGCAGCTGCTGCCTTTAGAGAGCTCTTGCTGCAAGGGCAGATGGACAAGTTCATGGTGATCTGGTGCACAAGACAGAGCATCCTTAGACTGCAGGAGCTGGCCAGGTGCTGTGGGTGGAAGAGGAGGAGATTGCACTGATTGAGGTCGGATGGACTTCTGAAAGGCGGTCACGTTTAAGGTGGCCCTGAGAAAGGTTAGGAATTTACAAAAGTGTTCATCCCAGGATTGGGGCCTCTCAGGTGGCAGAAAAGAGAGACCCTGTCCCCGGAGCAGGGAGTAAGCCAATCACTAAACATTCAAATATCTCTTGGGGCCGGAGCACAGGGAGTGCAGCAGACTGGACTTCAGGGCACTGGGAAGTTATCAAGAGGACCTGGTCAGATAAAGGCCTCAGAAAAGTGGATATGGCAATGCAGGAGTCCTCCACCGGAGGCCAGAGGACCAGTTTGGAGGCTCTGGGAGTCAAGAGAGAAGCTGAATTTATTCATTCATCCGCATGCATGCTGTGGTCCAGACACCTTGTCAAGAAGTGAGGCCACTCAACTAGGTAACTTGCAACCGCTGAGCTTCAGATACTCATAATAGTAACTTCTATGCAGATTGCTTTGGCCAGTCACGGTGTCAAGTGCCTTACATACATCACTGTTCTTAATCTTCACAGCAACCCAGAGGCGTGCTCACTATAAATATCCCCGTTTTATATAGGAGGGTACTAAGCACCAGGGAGAGGCAATGTCCACCCAAGGTCATACAGCTGTTCATTGATGGAGCTGTGACTGCCTGCTGTTCTCAGCCTTTACCTGTGCCCTTGGCTCCACACACCAGACAGGTCCAGCTGAATACAATGAAACCCTCTTATAGCTGCAGGGATCCCATTGTGTGAGCACATGGAAGACACTGTTACCATGTCAGGTCCAGAATCTCTTAGACCAGATGGGCAGAGAAGGTAGAGCAGGAAAGGCTGTCTGTAGGGGGAATCCTGGCCTCAAGCTTTGAATGTGAGTGGGCCGGTGCAGCCAGGCAGAGAGAGGGCTGGGGGCAAGGTGGGAGCACAGTCCCAAGCCCAGAGTGGGCAAAATAGCATGGTGTGTGCAGGGTCTCCCAAGTTCAATGTTTCTGGCCCCTAAAAAGTCATGTCAGGAGTGGGCCTTGGAGAGGCAAGAATGCTGGTGGGGCCAGGTCCACGGGCTGACCTTCACTTGCGGTTCCCAGAGACATGCTGGGAAGAGAAGTCACGGGACCAGGTTTGCTTTCTGAAGGGTCCTGCAGTTGAGGAGTTGAAAGAGCCCCAGCAGGTCATTGTGTCACCACTGTCAGATGTCTTCATGCGAGGCCAGGTGAGACAGGAGCTCCCAGGACAGAACTCGGGGGCCAGAGCAGGCCCAACAGGGTGTGACTAGGAGGCTCAGCCCATTGTTTAGCTGGCATTTGCGCCCGAGGTTCTGCTTCATTCAGTATGTCGTTCAGCCTGCAGCTTTTGACTGAATACCGAATGTGCTCAGGCTGGCTCTCTGCTTAAGCACTTGACATTCCGGCCAGAAAGGACACGGTCTCTGCCCTTGAGGACCAGCTGGACCACTGGGCAGATAGTTCTAGGGCTGTGAGATGTAGGCAGTCAGAGGAGTGGGCCCTGCGCCCCGAGAGCATGGGAGAGGATGCACAGTAGCCCTCAAGCTGATGTCCCTGCTGCCACCTCTCTCCTCCCCCCCTCCCCCCCTCACCCCTAGGGTCATAGGGCCCCAAGTTGGCCTGGGTCTGAATCCCAGCCCTGCCCTTGACTAGCTTTTGGGAAAGTTCCCGACATTTCCTCTACTTTAAAATGGCCCTGATAGGAGCACTTGAGATCTTGCTCCCCGGTATGTGTTTAGTTTGGCTCAAATAAACGCTTATGAAAATTCAAAAATAAATCAAATAAAATGGGCATGGCAGTTACCATAGGATAGTTATCAGCATTAAATTAGTTTGTACACACACAGCACCTGGGACAGTGGCTGGCATATAAGGAATGGTTCATAGACACTGTTATCATGTCAAGTCCAGAATCCCTTAGCCTCAGCCCTCTATATGAGGCACATTTTAGGATTCAGAATTATGTTAGTCAGGATTCAATCAGGAACATGGAACATGGAACATTTGATGTAAAGAATTATTAATTAGGACAGGAGATTGGAGTAATGAAGGATCGGCTATTACAAAGTAAAACGAACTCTAACTACGATCTAAAGAATGTGGGGCTCGACCGGTGTGGCTGAGCATGGACCAGGAGGCCACGGTTCAGTTCCCAGCCAGGGCACATGCCTGGGGTTGCAGACTTGATCCCCAGTAGGGGATCTTCTGCGGGAGGGGAATGCTGAGCTGTTCAGACAGCCTTCCTTAGCTTGGGTGTCCTCCTCTCCACTTCCCCCACTTTTTTCCTATGGTGATTTCTGAGCCAAAGCTTGGATGCATGAAGCTTGTCTATCTCCAGACTTTCATCTGATTTCTCTTTTAGTTTAAATCCAGGAATGAGGATTGCCCTTCCACCCTAAAACCACAACTTTCCTGTTGTCTGCTTGCTGTGAAACTTCCATGTAGTTCCCCTTTTGGTTGTATATTGCGGTATAATAGTTATCTCAAAATTCGGAAGCTTATCACAACACACACTGATTACCTCACAGTTTCTGTGGGTCAGGAATTCGGGCTTAGCTGGGTGGTTCTGGCTCATGGTCTCTCATGGGATTGCAATCAAGATCTTGGCCAGGGCCACAGTCATCTGGCGTCTTGACTTGGGTGGGGGATCCACTTCCAAGACGCTCACTCACGTGGCTGTTGGCCTGAGGTCTCCGTTCCTCACTGCCTGGACCTTTCTACAGGAAGCTGAGTGTCCCTATCGCATGACAAATAGCTTTTCCCAGAGCAAGTGGTCTGAGAGAGAGCCGGCCGGAAGCCACAATCCTTATCTGACTTAGACTCTAACATTGTCCTGGACAGCTCTTGAAGGGAAGAGTGTGGAAGAACTTGACATTTAAAAGCCACCACAGTTCCCGAGGGCCTCCTGTGTGCTTGGCACTGCAGGTGGTTCAAGGGATCCCAGTTTACATCTGCTTGGGGAAGCTAGCCATGCCCCAAGATTTGTCACAAGAGCTGAGATATCCCATGGAAAACGAAATCAGGATGGACAACAGAGGAGAGCCATTCAGAGCAGGTTATTGACCCTGATTATTGGCACTGTCCTATAGGATCGTGAATCCTGATGCTAGCATTTAGCATTTTCACCATGATGGGCGCAGTGCCAAGCAGGACTGCCTTATAGCACATCACCGTTTGTGAACAGTATCCCTTGGACTTGTGCAATGGGTAGTCCTGATGCCAGGTGCTTCACTTATGTTATCTCATTCATTGCTTTGAACTACCTTATGGGTTGCTGTTATTATTATCCCCATTTTACAGATCACAAAAGTAAGAAGGAGAGAAATTAAGTAACTTATGCAGGCTCACACAGCCGGTAAGTGGTGGCGAAGGGATTAAAACCACAGGCCCCTGCAGTGGTTTTACTTTAGCACTTCGGAGCCGTAAGCAAGTGACTTTAACATCTCTGTGCCTCAGTTTCCTCATCTGTGAAACGCACGTGGAAGTGTTCAGTGTCCTCAGCCCAGTCAGAGCCAGGTTGTGCTAAGCATTAGCTACTACTGCTGTTGTTACCAGCGCTAAATCCAACACACAGCTGTGCTGTCCTCAGGTTCTTTGCGTTAGTTTGTTATAATGATTTGAGATGAGAGAAGCCCAGATGGTGGCTAAGCTGGGGTTTAGGAAGCAGAACTTGAGTTGGCAACTTACTTTGGAAGTGCTTTCCCTTTTGGGAAGAAAGGGATGCGGGACTGAATATCAGCCGGGATGTAAATCTGTGCTGCTTGTCCCCAAGCCAGTTATTAACACTCTGGGCCCCAAGGACCTCTTTTACAAAAGGCGCTTGGCAACATCCCTCCGTCAGGCTTCTCCATGACAGAGAAGAAAGAAGATGGAGAGGGTGTGTCTTGAAAATGATGAAACTCTGGTGCTAGGCTTTGAGTCTCTTCATTCCCTCGCAACTCTTTGAGAAGTGGGGGCTTTTTAAGCAATTGGAACATAGAAAGCCTGCTGGGACTCACTCCCTATCCACTGCCACCCACACCCTCTTTGCTAAAACATTTTGGAGACAAATCGGTGTTGATCTGAATTCTGAGGATCAAAGCAGCCTCCAAACAAAATTAAGAACCAGGTGGCTTTGTTTTTGAAAATTCAAATCTAATAACCAATTTGGAGGACATATAATTTAGAATTAATCATTGTTGTCTTTTTTAATGAATTAACGTTTGTCTTCTATGCCGTTTCATTGTGGAATTCATCCGCATGTTTCATTCAGTGTGATCTCAGAAGCCCTACTTTGTGGGGGTGGGGGGGGGGGTGGAGGTGGTGGAGATCTTACTCCTTTCATTTCTTCACTTTAAAGCACTTCCTTGTTTAAACTTAAAAAGGGGACTAATTTTTTTTTTATTTGGATGTGCATGAACCTATCTTTTAAAAAAATGATTGCATATCTTAGTATATTCATTACTCACCAAGGTTAGGAGTAAGCCCTCCCTGATTCATCTCATGGTACAAAGTGATGGGAGGGGATTCAGTCAGGTACCTGTCTAGGAGGCTCCTTCTCAGTATGTTCCCTCCATTTTCCCGTTGTTAAACTGTGGTTACCAGAAGACAAAAAGAGGAGAAGGGGAAGGATGAAGAGGTGGTGGTGGTGGTGGAGGAGGAGGAGGGA